>JAQGCB010002415.1:0-11592 GCA_034698835.1 Protaphorura tricampata | reverse complement strand
CCACGATGGGGCCTGATTAGGCACCTGGGGGGCCTAATTATGTGCTTTGGCTGGGACTGAATTGACAACTTTTTTATAGGCGGTACTAGAAAATATCCTCACAAACTGCTGAATCGTCAAGGAACAACGTTCAATCATGTCTTCCAAGGAATGGGAGGAGGTCAAACGCCTCGCGGCCGACTTTCAAAGAGCTCAGCTCACGGTTTCTGCTCAACGGTTAGTTCCAACAGTATTATCTACTAAATATTTTTGAATAAAATAATTTAAATACTTATAATGTTTGGATTATTTATTACTGCATAGGTTAACAGAGCGGAATTGTATCGAGATTGTGAACAAACTGATTGAACTGAAACTCTTGGACGTATTATTTACGTCTGACGGCAAAGAATACGTAACACCCCAAAAGTTGAACAAAGAAATTTTGGATGAATTGTACATTAATGGAGGTAATTAAATTAATTATGGGTTAATTTTAATTATATTTCTAGTCAATTACTATTACCATGCTACATTTTATTTTATTTCGTTCAAATCATTTCAGGACGTCTTTCCTTGGTTGACCTCTCGACTACTCTAAACATTTCAATAACTTCAATCACTGCCAGAGTGGCTGAATTGGTCAAATCGGAAAGAAATATTCATTTTGTTTTGGGTCATTTGGTTACAACAATGTACTTGGACACATTTGCTCATGATTTGAATGAGAAGTTAAATCAAGAAGGATATCTTAGTTTAAATGATGTTTCAAAAACTGCTGACCTCCCTGGTGATTTCCTCAATGATCAAATGACTCGAAGAATTGGAAAAATCATCAAAGGCAAACAAGACGATACGGACCCATCCATCATTTATACGGAAGCTTTTGTTAGACGAAATACTGCACGAATTCGTGGAATTCTTTCCGCAATTACAAAACCGACACCAATGAATCATATCATTACGAAAGTAGAACAAGTGTCTGAAAAATTATTTTTCCGTAAGTCATTCATATTCGAAATTCGGGACAAAATTGAAAGGGATTAGTTTTAAATGGTTGTTTTAATTATGTTTACTTTTTGGAACAGAAATTGTGAGCAAACTCTTGGCCTCCAAAAGAATTGATGGAATCGTTTCAGCACAGACCAGAAGCTCATACTACATTCCAAGTGCTTACACCAAATCCCAAGTTAATTACATTGAAGACTTTATGCGTGGGAATGGATACATAGACTTGGACGCAGCAGCTCGTCTTGGAATTAATGATCCAAAATCTTTCATTCAAAAAAGATTTCCTGATCAAAAAATTGTTTTTCTAAAAACTTGCTGTTTGGGAGAATCACTTTACAAACAAGTGACGAGTTTAATGGAGGAAGGGCTTGGATCACCAGGATGGGTTGAAATATCTGGAATACTTCCATTCGGGGCTACTGATAAAGACATTCAGATTTTAATACAATCTCTGGTAAATCCAGCCAAACAATCAGTCTGTGGGACCACTGTCGTTAGCACAGAACTAATTGACTCCTTGCGTGCTACCTTTAAGCCTTACATGGAACCCAGTGCAAAAGAGGTAATTAATTCAATAAAAAAATTGAATTAGGTTTCATGATTTGACGTTAATTTTATTCGAATTTGATTGGTATAATTTATAGGCTGTGGATTCTGGGATGTACATCTCACATGTGACTCAACTTAGAGCTGCGGAGCAAAAGGTCAAAATGCAAGAATTAAATGCTTTTGAGGCTGATGGTCGGAGTAACAAAGTAAGGATACGATATTCATAGAATTTAAAAAATTCTTTGAGTTTTTTCCTACAAATCTTTCCCTTGTATAATTATAGAAAGACGATCGCCGGAAGAAAGCGACTGGAGGGAAAGGAGGAGGTGGTACCCAAGGACGTGAAACTAAAACCAAATCAACAAAAAAGGTACAGAATTGTTTTGAAAGCTGAAGGGATTTTAACTTTGAATTGATTTTCTACAATCAGTATTTGTCAACAAATATTCATATTTTCAGAAATACATGGCCGGAAAGCGGAATGACTCAGAATCGGAAGACGATATGCCTAAACCCAAACCAGCCTCAAAGGCTAGCATTCAAGCCAATGAAATCAAATCCAAAGCCTCGATTGAGTTTATGAATTTAAAGAAGATCACAGAGTTACTCAAAAAGCAAGAGCCGTTAGCTGAGTCATCTGGTGATCTTGTTCAGTTCATTGCTGGCAAACTTCATGGGTATAGTATAATTATACAACCGACATATGATTACCTAATTTTACATGAGTGGTAAAACTAACATGGATTTGGATTTCGTTAATAATTTGTAGCCCATTGACTGAAGAGTACCAATCAGTCCTAAAAGCCGTTTATGAGAAGGATTTGGCTAGTAAAACTGGTCATTTGAGTCGAGACGTAGCTTTGAAAAACGCAAAACGAAGAATATCGATTTTGAAGATGTACACTGAAGGCCTCAAGGAGTTTGAAGGCGATACTGCAAGTCAATTGGACAAATATCTTTTGAGAACTTCTGGTGAGGAAGCAGTCAACGCTGTTACCCAACTTGGGAACACCAGTGGTGCTGGAGATGCGTCTCAGGTGATTAATTAGTATTTATATTTATTTTTATCCCCCTACTTTATGGTACTTTCTTTTGATTTGGTACAAGAAATGTTTTTAATAATAATTAATTTGATTTTCTGAACAGGCACCTCCGGACTTTATGCATCAGTGCAAGTCATCCGTCCAATTGCTTCAAGAACTTGAAAGTTTTCTTCAGTTTAAATCAGACCACGCGGATGATGTTTTCTTGGACGCTAAGGAAGCATTGGCAGTTGAAATGGAGTCAGCCAAAGAAAGACGTGACCCACCTCTATTTCTACATCTCTTCGTACTCGTGACATTCAGTCTAACGAATAAAGTTCTCCTTCAAGCAAGTGGAAAATTTGTCCCACACATCATTTCTACACTCAAACCAAAATTAACTCCGGAAGAATTTACCACGTTGAAAGGTGCACAAGAAGCGGTTGTGGCAAACATTAAGAGTAAAGGAAAAGGAACATCTGAAGATGTGGATCGTATTTATGAGGAATTGGAAAATATGTTGAAGGGTTTGAAGTCAAGGTATTAAATGTTCGTTAACAGTTGTTGGTACTGTTAAATCGAAATCGGTTTGGTTAATAAATTCGGTATTTTGTTTACCAAAGATTACAAAGATTAGCATTTTTTTGATTATCGTCGAATTTATTTTCATCTAAAATATCTCAACTGTACGTTCATACAAATAGTACTACTGCAATTTTGTTCTTCCTTCACTTAACTCATTTCTGACATGAGAATGTAGTATCCTAGAGTTTTTTTAAATTAGAATTTGACCATGTATTCTCTCATCCGAAAAAGAAACTGAGAAGGTAACACTGTGTGATGCTTTAGAATTGACTATTTTTCATTTTCTAATACAGTTTTTCCTACAAAAGGCAAGCGAGATGCCGAAATATAAAACAGCGGAGGAGAAAGTTAACTTTTACCATTAGGGAGAAGTTCAGAGAAAGTCAGAATTTCGGAATGCTAGAAATTAACTTATCACAGTACCTTCCAATCTGAACCAATGTTTCATGTATGCGGAGAAAGTCGTGTAGAATAAAATTTTTAACCCGGATTGTACAAATTCCCGGTTTTCTAAAATTAACAGGACATAAGAAAGAATTATGAATTGAATTTTTAAAAAAAACGTAAGATTTGTATGGTAGCTTTCTAATGCCGTCACGGAAAGAAAAGGAGTTACCGAACTCTCGAAAAATTTATAAGAAATTACTAGAAGATGACTAGATCGTTTAGAAACCTACTAGTTCTAGAATTATTCTATAATTCTAAGTTTCTAGTACATACCGGGAACGGAAGGTTGGATTTGGATTGATTTTCTCACTTTTCTTTCTGAACTCTTTCCTTGGATTTTTGCCATGCATTGACACGGAATTCAAATATTTGTACTATTTTTGTACTGTCATCTCGGCAATTTTTTTCCTCAAAAATTAAAACGTAAATAAACCTCAGATTTTTCTTTTTAACCAGTGACTCGATAACTGTAATTTCTGTATCTGTCATCCAAATTCTCGTTCGCGGGTCATCGTCGTCGAATCTTTCAATTTCCAAAATCAAACATCAATCATCAGAAGGTCAAAAATTCGTATTTAAAAAACAAAGTAAACAATCAAGAAGTAAAACTTCCTGCACTTAGAGTAACCACCCGCCTAGGCTAGTTGGTTACTCTAAGTTCCTGCATGTCTGGTGAAACTTCTGAATAATAGAAAAACAAATTGTGGGGACTGGGGAGTCGGGATTTCAACGAATATGAATCTTTGAGGTAACTGATTTATGGGCGATTAAATTAGAAAAGCATAAATTAAATTACATAAAAAAAAATTACGACATAATTTGAAAATCGTGTTGAAATTGAACTATTGAAATACTAATTACCAACGACAATGAAATTTGAGTGTAATTTTATGCGGACAGCCTTTACTGTATGAAAATTATGAAATACATGAGGCTGATTTAATAATTGCATGTCAGGATGAATTTGATATGGTGAATGAATTTTCTAGATAATGTTTCATGTCATGCGATCAGTAAAAAAATATTCAGTTTGCCCTTGTGTCGTTGCAGATAAAGGGCAGGAATATTTTCTCGCAACAGTATAATCTAATGGTCCAAACATAATGGTTCTTCCACTTCGTCTACGAGACATTTCACCAGGGAATCCTTGGCCACCTCATTTGGTTGAACTAATATGTGGGTCACCACCAAGAGACTCAAAAATTCGAGTTGAAGAAGTTGCAGCATGTTTATGTCATGTGGCACTCGTGGAAATTGGTTTTGTTCCAACATTCATTGAAATGGATGCAGAGACAGTTTCACAAATTCCAGAATTGGAGAGAATCCCAATGTAAGTTTGAACCCAGTTTGCACTAAAAGTTCATTATTCGAAAATAATTTGAAATCAGCTGAGATTGAGTGTAATTCATATTTTATTTCTCTAGAATGAGTAAGGAAATCCCGGCAAGTCAAAAGAATTCTGCTGCCGGAGTTTTTACAATTTCCTATCACGGAATTCAAGAACGTGAGGTCAAAAATCCTGACCCTGTTGAAACTGAGAATATAGGAAAACCAGAATTTCACTACAACTATACAAAACCAGCCGATGTGATTATGGTGGCTCAAAACAATACGCTGTCGATTTATGGTATTTTAGAATTCTCCTTTTACATGACAAATTGAATAATATGACATGAGCACTACTCGAAATAACGTTTTATTTTCGTAGGAACTGTCAAGACTGAAGGAGCAGTACCAGCAAGCCTGAATTTGCAACTCCACCTTCAAGATTTTCTAAGAGTACAGCCGTCACAGCCTAGCCCAACAACCAATAAAATTTTCTGTGAATCTCGTTCTGGTCAAGATTGGTTAAATCTTATACAGTTGAAGGGCTCAACCTTCTCCGACACTGTCAAGAGAAACTTTGGACTTCAATTATTAACATTAGTTGACGGAATGTCATTTGAAGCTGCTTTAACTCATCTTCCTCCTGAAGTTCTCCTTCGCATATTTCGACGTTTGGATGTTCGAACTATTTTGAATCTCTCAGAAACCTCTTGGTATTTTTTCGGTGCGACCGAAAGTGATTTTTTCTGGCTCTCGTTGATTGATCGGTAATATTCGAATATTGTATAAAATTGCCCAGATTGTGTTATTCGAATTCGGATAATTTCTTAAGTTAAGTAAGTATTCTTTTTCAAGCGGTTGAAATAATTTTTTATTAAATTTTGTCCCCCAGTGATTTCCCAAAGCAAGCCAAAGATGTCCGAACAGCTCTTCTAGCAAATTCTTCAAACGAGCCTGTTCAGGGTCAAGGTGATAGGCCTACGCCCTACACGGAGTACCGAAGATTATATATCAGTGCACAACCCCCACACCCACGTCGATTTTCTTCATTTCACCAATTAACGCCAAGAAGATCCCGCGCCCCAAATTTCTTTCGCAGTATGTTCATGTTTCGCCAAGTATAAATCGAATCTTATTAGTTTTGTGCCGTAAAATATATTCCTTGCTGCAAAAAAGTTGCCAAAAAGAATTTTGGTGACTTTTTGAGAAAAAAAAGACTTCTTTCCAAGATTGTGCCCGGAACTTCCTTTTTCATCTAACGGATACGTAAATAAATTGATTAAATCTGACGCATTATTAATCAGTAAGTGAATTAAAAGCTCTTGTATTTTTTTATTACTAATAATATTTTGTAATCACAAAGAACTGGCGCAAATTGCTACGTACTATACTGTTCCTTACGAAGACTATCTAACAAACAAAATTGTGTCTCGTTTAAACCTAACATTAACAATCACAGTGAAATATTCACCCAGAGTAAATACTGTAAAATGAAAATCCCCACAAAGGTTCTCATGCATTAAAAACCCAGTGAGCATCCAAAGTAAGAAAAATGTTTGAAGAATAATTAAAAATCCAATTTGTCTGTAATAATTACTAACATCTTCTGTGAGTAAAATAATCCCTACTTTTCTTTTTAAAAATCTTGTCATGTATTGAAGTAGTTCTGCGGCGTATGTTAAAGCAATGTAGGCTATGAATGCAGATCTATGAGCCAATGAATCACATTCCAAGGAATACGCTGGAATCATGATTAAACTAATAATCTCTAGATTATCTAAATAATAAGCAATTCTTAAAAATATCGTATTAAACAAATTGGTGTCGTACCAGGTCTCGTATAGTCTGTGCAAAAAATAATTTGACATCAGTCTAGCCATGAAACAAGCGGACATACAGACTGTCCAGAATAAGGTTCCAATTCTGAAGGAACCCATTGTACGGGAGAGGGACGGTAGAATATTAAATGGATAAAATTCTTTTCCATTTTTATAACAAACTTCACTGATTGCTTTTGAGGTGTCCAGAGATAATGCCCAAGCGATGCTCGCAATCATCGTCACCCATATTCCACGTTCAAGCCATGTGAACCATTGGCCAAAATCGAGTCGAACTGAAATAAAAGACATTAAATTAGACGTTACCAAAAATTTTCACTTCTTACAGTGGCAGGGTGTAATAAATCGACTTGGTAGTTTAAATCGTAAACTGATTCTTAAAAATTTTAATACCCATATTGGCGTATTTACCGTTTATTTGATGAAAATTTGTCCAATTATCAGTTGTAGTTTCGACATCTGAGGATATTCTGGCAGCCTTATTATCAGTCTCATCTTCTCTGTACTTTCGAGCAATATTTTTGACTTTCGGAATCCATAGCAGTGGATATTTAGTTATCTGTCTTTCAGGTAATGTCGCTGATGGAGATTCATTGGTTTCCGTTGGCTGTGTACCATTGTCTGATCGTTTTCGAGCATTGTCAACAATGTCCACATCTGTATTTTAAATCAAGCACTTCATTAATATTAAAAGTTAATAACAAAATATTAAAATGTACTTTAATAATAAAGTTAATTATTTACCTGGTAGACTGATAGGAATTGTAGCAGGAGTAGGGTGAGAATGGAGTCTCAATGCAGAATTTGTTTCATCTCGCGGATCACACAATCTACAGTCTAATTTGTACGTGAACATCGTATTTCGTATACGTTTACGTATATTTTTATATTTACGTCATATATTATATAATGTGAATGATCAACCGTCGTCAGTTGCAGGAATGGCACTCAGAATTTTCAATAAATTTCTTAAAGCTCATTTGTCATTGTTCGATTAGCTGGTAAGATAATTGCAGAGTAATTTGCCAACTTTTCTTTACCAGATTTATGGAGCGCCGTGTTACAATTTCGAAGTTATTTCGGTATCAGTGTAATTTATTTCAATCATAAGCTCACTTTCATCGTAATTTATCAGATTTTAAACAGAATCACAGTACTTTCAATATATGGCAGTTACAAATATTCAAGTTTTAGTTACAAATATTTAAATTTACTTTTTAATTTATGATGATTTAATAACCGGGAACTTGCATTTCATCTTAATACTTCAATATATTTGCTAATTGAACTTTTTACTTCAACCATTTTTATTCGTTCTACCAAATGGAATCGTGAACTACTGTTACATTTTTGATGCGTAAAGAATTGTACCATTTATGTTAAAATCGATTTATGTAAACTTGGAATACTTGGGAGATCAAATTGAACCGTTTTAAATAACTTCAAATATCAAATCGTAATCCCTCCAAGTGCAAGTGTTGGAATACAATAGGATTAGAGAATGAAACGAAAGAGTTGATTCAAATGCCAAAGCCAAAAACCCCGAAGGTCATAGACTCATTGAGCCCACATTTTCCTGTCATTCAAATGGTAAAGCCGTATACAATGTATTATGCACTCTGATATGGTCTTGGGTAACCATCCACATGTATTTCCTGCTTAAGGCAATTCAATCCATTCAAAATCACGAACTGGTTAAAACTCTCACGAAATGCGATTATTCTGCGCGATTACGAGTTTAGAATTTCAATTGTGCAAAAATGTAAATGTAATATTGACGGGACGCTTTGACTTTGACACGACACCTGATGTACCGAATTTATTATTTGTAATGTTCCTCAAAATAAAAATACCTATGAATTGATATCTTGGTTGGCAAACTCAAACTGCCAGACCATGCAAGGCCATATGCTACTTTTGGTGGATTCTCACTAAATAAATTTCATGGAACGCGAAAAAATCGATACTGTGTATAGTTATATAGTATAACGTGTATGCCGACATGTCGGAAATTATGATTTTTCTCGGAGACTTTTAAGGAAGTTAAGCGATGACCATAGTATAAAGTAGTACTGTGACTCTATAAGTTAATATGATGTCGTGCAACTGTTGTCCACAAACTCCATTGCATCTCGCGTATTAATTTCGTAAGTTGGAAAAATCGGAGAGAACAGTAGACACGCTTATCAATGAATCAAATATTTAAATGATAACCATATACAAGTACTAATTTGGAGCTTAGAAATTAAATGCAAGATGAAAACTAATTCTTATTTTTCATAACAACAGTATTTCACAGGAGATATTGAGGAACAAAACGTTACTTCATATTAAGGTTACATGCTCATCTCAATCCCAATATTGCTACTATATAATGACCATATTTAATTTATTCCTTAGAAATTAAAAATTTTCTAAGCAAATCCATTTTTGAGGTACTTTTGCTTCTGGTTATGAGGATGAATGGAGGAATCTGTTTAGCAAAAACATATTTATGAAATGTTAGAAGTCTGGCCACTCAAAAAGTGACAGTTTTGTGATGATTATGCCTACGTAACGTATACGTAAGGTACTGTTGTTTTCTTTCCACTTTTACATAATCAACCTGACACAAGTCAGGTACTTGAAAATGCGATGGGAATTTTATCATGATACCACCACCACCATTACCAGTTCCAACAGAGTTAGCTTTTTATTTGAACTTGAAATTAGTCTCCGCTTGGAAGGCGTACGCTTACATAGGAGTTCGATACAGAATGTTGCACCACACAAAGATATTGTTTCTACTTGGAATACTTCTTCCGTTTTGTTGGACCTGTAAATAGAATTTTATACGATTTAACCTTAATAAGACAAATATTAGGCTGACTTGGTGCGAATCCTGACTAAATTGATTTCATTTCATTTACAGTGGATCCTTGCTATAACATTACTGACCCAACTTATGGTAACATTGGAAATTGCATTCCACGAGCATCTTGTAGCAATCCGGTGACGATACCGAATGCGTGTCCTTCATTCTATGATAACCATGTTTGCTGTTTTGATCGTAAGGATTAATAATATTTGACTATTTATGTATGTAAATTGACCGTCACGGTTTTTCAACCATTTCCGTCTAAATTAAATAAATTCAGAGAATTTTCCGGGCCGCGAAGTACGTGGAGCTTGGGTGGCTACTGTTGCCAATATTGATTGGCCCTTGGCCCCTGCTGATAGCGTCGCCACTCAAAAGTCATCATTAATCTATTTGGTGGACTCTTTGCGAAATGCTGGAATCAATACAATATATTTTCAAGTGAGTAAAATTCTGGCCACTTCTAACCAAAATGGGTACGGTAACGGTATATTCTTTAAATGTACACAACAGGTGAGACCACACGGTGACGCCCTGTACGCTTCTCCAATCGAACCTTGGAGCCAGTACATGACAACACGGCAGGGTCAAGCACCTGACCCTTTGTGGGATCCCTTAGCTTTTATAATTGACTACGCCCATTCCATGGACATTGAAATCCACGCCTGGATCAATCCATACCGAGCAAATATGGCAGCAACCACTGTCGGACTCTCACCCAATCACATGGCTATTCTGTATCCTGAATATGCTTACCCTTACGGTACATTCTTATGGATGGATCCTGGAGCAGAAGTTGTACAAAATAGGACGTATGACGTCTCCATCGACTTGGTCACCCGATATGACCTGGATGGTCTCCACATGGATGATTATTTTTACCCTTACCCAGTGGCCGGTGTGGCATTCCCAGACACTGCGACTTACAACAGATACGTCCAAAATGGTGGTACAATGAATTTAGCAGATTGGCGAAGAGATAATGTCAATCGTTTGGTGGAGAGAACTAATATTGGAGTCCATAAGGTCAAACCTTGGATTAAATTCAGTATTTCTCCATTTGGGCTGTATCGTGCAGGAGAGCCAGAAGGTATGCCGAGGCCAATTGCTGGATTTGATCAGTATAGCGAAATTTACAGTGACCCTAAGTTATGGCTTCAACAAGGTTGGGTTGATGTTCTTCAACCACAATTGTATTGGCAAATTTCTGCACCCAATCAAAGTTATCCAATGTTATTGGATTGGTGGGTTGAACAGAATACTTTGGGAAGACATGTTTATGCTGGGAATTACCTTAGTAAGGTTATGGAAGGATGGCCATTGTCCGAATTTGTTGAACAACTTAAAATATCAAGGGAAAATCAACACAGGTCCAGAGGTTCTTGGGGAAACATTCAATTCAGTGCCAAAATCATACGAAATAACTATGAAGGGGCGATGGAGTACTTTCGAGCAAATATTTATCCTTATCCTACTCTACAACCAACACTCCCATGGTTAGCCGAAGGTCAACCACTACCTGAACCAATCAAGATAACATGGACAAACAAATCCATCAATTGGGATAACTCTGACCCTACTCTTCACAAAGTGGTCATCTATAGGCAAATTGAAGGCAAATGGCAAGTATTCAAAATCGTACCGAAAAATCTTAATACATTTGATTTCGACCTTGGGGGTTCTTTCGCCATTAGTGTTATCGACAGATTTGGCAGAGAAAGTGAGAAGAGCTTTCTTACAATCTAGAAATGTATAACGGGTCCTGTTCTGAATACATAATTGTTACAATCTAATGAAGAATTTAAATAAAATGTCAGTTTTACGAGCACTAAAATACAATCGAGTAATTGTTCAATCGTTCAGAGAAAAATATTTCTACTTGAGCTTATCCGACAGGTGTAAAAATAAAATAGTTGAAACTAAAAGCAAGTCGTGCAGATTTGCCTTTGAACAGATAAAGATTATCAATAGATCAATG
>JAQGCB010002414.1:0-11597 GCA_034698835.1 Protaphorura tricampata | reverse complement strand
ACTATCAAAATCTACTCGAGCACAGAGATTTTGTATCTTAAGTATTCTTAACCATAAGTGTCATATCGTAGCAAGTGTAGGTGTGGTTTTCCTCGAATTAAAATCGAGTTCATTTTAGCCCAACCCTTGCGCTGGGACTGTGGTCCACACATAGTGGTCTGTCCATCTATTCGTCGGCATTCAAAATCTTACAGGTGTGGCAGAATGCAATCATGGAATTGTCTTGTCTGTTCTATGTACACTTTCTGTACAACAAAGTTTTAGTATGAGGACGGACACAACACAAGTATTTCTTTTTCCTTTTGGCTACTTTACCCTTCTGCACACTTCCTAATGCATGCATTCCCTTCCTGAGTAATCATCTATGAGCATTTCAAGTGTTTAAGAGTTTAAGAAATCCGTAAGGAGAATACTACTGCATACTACTACAAAATACAGAAAACTACTACAGGGCAGGGTGTATGTGTACGGGGTGTTAAACCACACACATAATCGTAACCTCAACTTTCATTGTCAGTTTGTCAGGTCATGTTGTCTCGTCTTTTGCAGTTATGCTTATGATCGTACTTTCATACACAATGGTCTGATCAGGTCATCATTTCGGAAGTTGGATGCAAAATACAATATTCCCTTAAGTAGAGAAACGGGAAATTGAGATTTCTGGTGTTGTTCATGCACTTATGTACTTACGCGTTCTCATATCTCGGACTATACAAAGTTTTCATACAAGTTCAATTTGACAAACGATTGTACTTTAGGGAGTGGTATCGATCGCCGGTTGCAGAATTTTCAAGTTTGTTACATCACAAATGGCATATTAGGAAGTCCAAAAATACAATAGTGTATTCAGGTCCGAATTAGATTGACACACACGCCCCTTCGTATGCTCTCAATCAAACTCTCTAAATTAGCCTGACCTTAAAACGTTCAATGCTTACGTGACACAAAGTCATACTTACCATAGCATGGACTTCCTTGTTGGTTGTCAGACAGTTTACATTCATTACAATGCACCCATTTCTGAATGCCTCTCTGAAGTTAGGTTTGATCATTTGTCGGTGACTAATGAGTCGGTAGAAGTGATTTCCATATTTACATCTATGATGAAGGATTTAAGGTATTATTGCTTTTGCTTAACATTGCTTTCATCCAAGAATTAAATGAGGGGAGTTTTTCCCGAATGGAAGCCCGTTGTATTTGGTTTTCATTATTATATTTTAGATTTCAGGCTAAACCGCTAAACCCACTTCCAAAAAATATTACTACACGCGTGTCGCGTAAATGATAGTATGTAATATTTTCGGGCTATTACAAAAAAAAATCACTCATTGAACTCAAGCAAATTATTTAGGGCGCCCGGTAGTAAAGAATTATGGTACTTTCAGATCACCTTAGTACTTTTAGAGGTTATGAAGTGCTAGTGCTCCCAATTTCTTTAACCATTTTCTGATACCACGTGGGTTTCTTCTAAAGTGAGGACGTCCAAAACTTAGAAAATGTGTTTTCTAAAGACTATTTTAATCGCATACCCCAAAAATCCCATGACCCTCCTTTGTTTTTAAGCAGTTAGGGAGAATGGCCAACGACAATAAGAATTGACCGTCTTACTTTAACTAACAAGAGCGTCCTGTTCAAGCGGCAGAAAATTTATTTTTATGACCTGTACAAGTTAAGTAAGAAGTCTGAATTCTCGAGCAGTAGGCTATTAAACTTAATGCACACTCATAATCTTGCCCACAATTCATCAAGAGGTTATAAAAATTAAATGGTCAGGTGCATTAGCTTGAAACTTGGCTTAAGTACGCCTCAAAATTCCTCTCTCGAATCTTTATAATAAGAGGATCACAGAAAGATAAAAAAAAATCTTTCCCATGGCTGCACTGCACCTGCACCATCGCGGCGAGCGAACATAATTGCATTCATCGCTTCAAAGAACTGGTGATAATAAACTAATATTACATTTTCCTGTGTTAATGTAATCGAGCGAATATTACTGAGCGCAGACATTGGAGGTCATCAGATATCAAATAATATTATGTGAGAATCGTATGCTTGAATTATATGAATTTGAGTATTTGTTTAAATGAAATGAAATGTGAATTTGAAAATATATTACATGTATTTATTTTTCAGATCGTTCATGGAGACTTGATTTGTAAAAATATTTTACTGACGGACAAGCTCATAGCAAAGATTGCAGATTTTACCATTGCCAAAACTTTAGGCGTTGATGAACAAAGTTACACACTAACGGAGCCGGTAATAACCTTTCTTCTCTTCTCATCTACGCATTAGCGTGTAGCAAAATACAAAACAGTTAACTTCTTTTGTATTCATCCCATGTTGTTGAATGTACTAATCGTATATGACAACTCTTTTGCAATTTTTTTTTGTATTATACACACTTCATACTCACAGATTCCTCTCCCATGGAGGTTTTCTTTTTGATTTTTTTTGTACATTTTAGGTACCACTGCCATGGAGGTGGATGGCCATTGAATCACTCCGAGACCTCAAGTTTTCAATTCAATCGGACGTGTGGTCGTATGGAATTGTTTTATGGGAAATATTTTCACTCGGTGAAGTTCCTTATGCTGGATTCTCTTGGAATCCTGACTTTGTCACCAAATTGATTGACGGACTAAGACCACTTCCTCCAAAATTTATAACAACGGCAATGTAATCTTTTAAAAAATAAAACATTGTACGCGGTGGGGCATAGCCACTTAATCTCACCCTACAACTTGGAGGTTATCAAAAAGAAAACGTAACATGCATAATAATATACACATTTTGTTGCCAATTTAGCGCGAGATCAATACGGCTACCGATTTCGCAAATATGGGGACGTATAAAATTTCCGAGCTAATAAAACCAACAGAGATGCAGTCGCTTTAACTTACTCTTAAATTCTAACAGACACGGCGAAATAGGTTCATTGTAGAATATATCTTTTGTTCTGTAAAAATTCTATACGAAATGCGCATCTCAATCAAAACTTTTCTGGCAACCTTGATATCAAGATCAGATGTACGTGATTTATGGTACACGTTTATGCCACCCTGTACATATTGTTCACTGTCAGTCGTTTCCCAACTAATTGAAGTTTTTTTTAAAATTGTATTTAGATACGAATTTATGTTGTCATGCTGGGACGAGGACACGACAAAAAGGCCGACATTCTCAGAAGCGATGAGTTTCTTCAGCGAATTGTCAGATAGCTCGGTACACAGTTTGGAGCAATATTAAATCAAATAATATCAAATAAAAAGAATCAGAGATACAACAATGCAATTCGTTTCATTTTTAATCATATATGTCTTGAACAGAAGATCAGACGGAGCAAGGAAACTACCTTGAACTAGTACTTCAATTAAAATGTGGCGAAATTAGGAGTCGAGATTTTCGCAAAATAAATAAATAGCATTATTGCTGGAACTCAGTAAAATCAAGATCAAGAGTTACATTGAGCTAAAAATCACATGCATAACTATAAATATGTATTTGTTACTTTGAGTATCTAGAGTATCATTATTGTTTATTGTGCAATTCATTAATATAATAGTATTATACTAATGTCTTTGGCGACGTGACATAAGCACATTTTTAATTATACGACGGCCCGGCCGTTAAGATTTTCAGACTATTGTAGAAAGTTTAACTAAAAATTTGTCCATGGCCATTGGTTAATGTTACTTTCGTAATAATTCTACTATATGCGGCAGCACATGGTCCGGTTGGGACAAATGAACATGGTGATATCCCTCAACCTGTGCAAATTTTACGATATGCGGATGAGTTTTTTGTGATTCATTCAGCCACTTTTGAATTCTAGAGACAACGTATGGTCTTTCATACTGAACTCCATCCTTAGCCTTCATGTGTAGAACGTTTGAACTGAAAATAGAGTATTAGAATAGTAGAATCGGAATTCGTAAGGTTAACGATTGCAATAATTACTTTCAGGCTACCTCAAGTTTTTTGCAATGTACGAAATTTGTCTGGAACTAAGCGTCATGACTGGCAAATATTGAACACGTATGTCATGGCTGAAACGAAACATTCCCGACCCAGGTGGTGTTTCGATGATTCCTCTTGACAGTAATATTTTGCAAGACAATTCATCCAAACCACCCATATGTCCCTTCATGACTCTTTGCACAATTTCTTGGTACGGATACACAGGCGGTGGCCGTGTGGCAAGTTTTTCCTCGAAGTTCAAAATATCGTTGATTAACTTAGGAACCGTTCCTATCATCTCTTCTTTCCCCATCACAAATGGTGTTAGAGCATCAATCGCCATCTGATCAGAAACAAAAAGTAAAGGCATGTTAATCAAATGTTTTACTGATATAGTAAAACTGTCAAAATTAAAACAATGTTAAAGTGATTACCAACCAACCAAATTTTCGACAACGTCGGGTTGTGTACCACTGTACATGAAACCAACTTGAGCGCCATATGAATGCCCTAGAATACTGATTTTGGACCAATTGAAGTGTCTCAGAATTCGGTTGATAAGGACGAGACAGTCCACCATTTGATATATCATTCCTTTAGGAAAGTGTGAAGAATATCCATGACCAGGGAGGTCAATAGCCAGAAATTGATAATTTGGCAATTCTGGTACTAAAGCCGGTAGAAGGCGGTCAAAGGTTGCAGAGTTGTCTTTCCATCCGTGGATACATAATACTGGTTTCTTCGTCGGGTCTCCCCATTGTTGAGCTATTGACATATAGTTGAAAATGAAAATTTAAAAATAAACCTCAACCCGTCCTTAAAAATAGTGCTGGTTAAAAGATTACCTGCAATGATACCCCAAGGTACTGGTATTTCAATACTTTTCGGTCTCAAAGCTTCCTTAGTAGTGAGAGATCTTCGAAATATTGGACTTAAAAACGTATTTGGTTCATGTCGAATTAGCACCCGGAACACTGAATTCGGTAGTGTGTTTAAATTAAACATCGTCGAGTTGAGGGTTCGATACCTAATTAAATTCAGCCAATACTTTTACACAATATTATTTATTGGGTTTTTAAAATGACATCTCTATTTCCTGTAGAAAATTGCAGAGCGTATTTATGAATGAACTTTACTTACTTTACTTGCACAAACAATAGAAACAACTACCTTGTAGACCGTAGACTTAACGGCATAATTTTTAAAATTAAAATAAAAATTAATTGGCCAATTTATGTTGTTGAAATGTTTTCTTAGATTTCTCCTTGATTTGTTTTTTAGATTTATCCGGAGACTGAAATTTTAAAATTTTCCTAGATTCCCACGCCCAGGTTGGAAGAAATAGAAGCAGAGTACCCCATGCTCATGGAATTTATATTCTGAGTTTTGAATAAAATATAAATAGATCCAACCAGTAAAATACATAAAGAAATTATTTCCAAAACATTAAGTATAGGTGAATGTAACTAACAAGGAACAGTAATGTTCGATTCACCGACATTGTTAGGATATTTTAGACAGCATGACGTGGGTTTTTCCTACGCGTTTTTCCTCCCTCTAAATGGGTCAATGGGTGTCTGTGGTCTATTTACTAATTTACTTATTTCTCCTCAATCTCCTCCACAAATACTCGACAATGTTTCTTTTGGCTTCGGTCAATTACTGAGGTGTATTTATGCACAGGGTAGGACAAAAGCAACCAATTTTCTTTGCATACCATACTACAGCACACAAGGGAAAACGGTCACTTTTGCCCCACCCTGTATTATTATACTTCTATATTTCTGCCAAAATAACTATACAGTCATTGATTTGATTTTTGAAATAAGTTTGTATTATATTGAACAAGAGTGCAATTTTCCGAAATTGTCTTTTGTGTAGAAATCAAATATTTTTTAAAAATCAGTAAGCGTGCATTTTACAATACTCACGAGTACCGGTCACAAGTTAGATTTCTAGTACAATTTTTATTAAAAAATTAAAAGCATTTTCCAGGAAATTGGGAGTAATAAGCACAGTTATCTTGTCTATGCAGGAACAGTTTTAATTGCTAATGCGTACAGATTAAACATTGACTTCGATTCTTGAGATCGTCTTTCGCACTTGTTGACGATAAATGAATAGTTTTTTTAATCGTTCGGGTCTGTCTGTCATCAACCGGTGCGGTGCGGTGCATGGTGTAAAGTCGAGAGAGAAGTGATCCCAAAGAAATTGTTAGTCACGGTACGGTAACACTTTTGGTTATGAACTAAAATCGACTTTCCTCTGAATCCGAACCTTAAAGACAATAAATATGTTCCAGTCTCAATATATCAAACATAAAAGTTTAAACATTTTCTATAATTTGTTTGGTTTTGAGTTGCGATTTCACGTGGCCAACAATCTGCGATATAAATTACTAGGATAGAGGCACGTCTTATGGGACGAAACGAAACCCTTACGCGAACGTAATCGACTGTTTGATAAAGCACATTATTCTAATTCCACCGAAGGTTTCCTAGATCATCGGCCATGCAGAATCGTCTATTCAAAGTAGACCTTACCAACACAGGAAGACGATGTTTCCGGCGTAGGTGGCGGGTTTGAGTACCATTTTGAAGTACCTTTTCCAGAATAGGACGTCGTCAGAGTGCTTTGCGTAAACCGTCGAATTAGTTCAGGACGGCGACTACTGAATTCCTTCATCATTTTGAAGAATTCATCTCTAAACCGTTTTCCAAAGACACAGTAAATGATAAAATTGATGGCAGAATTCATGGTCAACAATACGTTGCCCAAACTGTACCAAAACTCGGGCACAGGAATATTGTAGAAATCCAACCAGTCTAGGACAAGGTAATCGACACTACAGATCAGAAATACGATCACCACAGCAATTAACATCAGTGCGTATGAATTGTCTTGCTTCTGTTTTGAGGACAGTTCTTCACGTTTCCGGCTCGCCTTCCAAATCTGTGAACATTTTACGAAATGACCCTTTAAGAAGATTTTGGCTTGCTTAATCAATCCTTTAATTAATATACTTACGGTCCAGCCAATGCTGTAGTTGAGGTACAAAAGTGAGACAAATGGAATGAGGAACATTACAAAGAAGTACAACCAAAACGTATAAATTAATTTATAATCCAAATTCTTTCGCAGGTCTGTCACTTTCATATCGTAGGCAACAATCTGGCCGTCATCGTCAAGAACGGGCTGAGTACTAAATTCCCACCACCTCGTCAAATTAAACAGTATTGCAAAAATTGTTATTGATCCACAACAGATAAACACACGGAGTCTGGTCCACAAAATTTTTGACTGAATCGGTCGGGTCACTGCAATGTAGCGGTCCAGGGCGACTAAAATCGTGAAATATGTCGAACCAGTATGGGCTAAAAAGTTAAAAACAAAAAGTTCTTGTAAGAATTATAGCTCTCGAATTCGGAACTTGAATTTATAAGCTCTATCTGACCTGTGAAAGTTATTGATCGCAACTCCGGGCCTATAGTCGGAAGGAAGAAACTGGTGTAATAAGTCCCGATTGAGAAGTGTGTCAGAAATGCCGCCAACGCATAGCGAAACAATTTCGTGAGCAAGTACACAACGTCAAAAAAGGTAAGACCAAGTGTGGTTGTTGAGTAAGTCGAGGCCATTTTTGGGCGCAATAGGACCAAAACACTCAAGGCATTCCCAATTAGGCCAAAAATACAAATTATGAGGAGGATTAATCCCAGCGGTACAAATTCAATTGTTGTGGGCACGAAAATAGGAGCCAGTGTAATTGACTCCATATCGTCGTCAACTATTTTGACTGTATTATTTTGTTCCATCGTCCAAAATTTGAAACAAATGTTTGATCCGGTCAAATCCGTCTTATCACATTGAAGAACTTTATTCGATTATTCTGTATTTGTTCAGAGGTCAACGGACCTGTGATGACTACGACGCGACGATAACATATTTTCCAAGAGCTTCCGTATGATAATAAAATATTACCAATGAATTAATTATGTATAATTAGAGTTTTTGTTTACTTCCTTGCAGAAATTATTTGTAATCATTTCATTGAATATTTTTATGAGTAATTTTCCAGCACGACGTCAATTGAAACCACTTAAATGTCCAAGGCTTCCGTTGAGGTAGGACGCAGTTGACTCAAGCTTTCTATAGGGATTTCCATTTCTCAGGAAATATTTTGGTTACAAATCACAGAATTAAACCACGGTAATTCATTAACTAATTCCACTGTGCGTTTCAATGCTGAATCCAGTCCTGGTTGTCACACTTTAGTTGACTGAGTTCATACTACATCAGATTCTCTCAAACCCAGAGAGAGATGTAGTATTTAATTACTCTCTTTTGCATTATGGTACACCTGTTATGTTCTGTATTTTCTACTACATATTGTCACGACTTTTTAGCACACGTTTTGTCGGCAGATAATATATAGGAAAGGAAGATTTTTCGTTTAACCCTTTACTAGGAATTGTTTACGAGGGAATAAGCATGATGAATGCATGAGATTAAGTAAACAGGCAAAATGTTATAAACGTCAACGTACGTGTGTAGTTTCTTTCCTAGGCTGAAATGTGCAAATGTTTTCAAGGAAACAATAGTACAAAATAGTGGAAGCACTTATTTCGTAGGAACTTGGATTTCTCATGCGGATTGACCATCAGGGATATTTGTTGACGTGAGACGATAATATTTTTACATTGTTTAATTACTAATAAATCGTGACGCATCTTGTTTACACAAAACTTTTCTGCAAACGAGTGAATATCCAGGAACTAAATTATACCGCAGGATTAACATTTTTTCAGGCATGCAGCCTTCATGTCAAGAGCTAGCTAAACTACTGATAACGTCTATATCCATCATGTTTAATTAACCCAATTAAAGAGCTTTGCGTATTGCTAACGTGTCAGCCGACACTGGCAATAGGATAATGTGCATTCCATTTAACACTTGCTGCTTAGTATCCTTAATAAATTATTCGATCATATTAAACCATAACCTTTGCAATCACATATTATGCTTATTTCTCGTTTTTAATTCCATTGGCAAGAATTGAAATAGTGAATAACGAGGGCTTAATAAGACTAAATAGCACAACAAATATATTGGAATCGAGAATTCCTCCAAATACAGGAAAAAAACCTCTGGGTCCAATATCAAAAAATATATACAGTTTACAGTAGTGCTTTTACTGTTTTATTGTACTTATTTAGTACACATTTTCCTCAAGTAGTAAACAGAAGCAAATCTTAAAATGTCATAATTTGCTGATTCACTTGACTACTACTCATTGCACTCCTGACATAGTTTTTGTATGGTGGTTTTAAGAGGTGAATAACCTTTTTATATTGTGAAATTCTTATCCATTTCCTAAGTAGTAACCCTATAATATTATGATGTAGAGTTTGTACTGTGAGGTTGAACATTACACTATTTGCACTGTGGTCAATCAATTTGTATGATTATGGCCCGAACTTTCAGCGTTTCAGCTCGCTGTGCGCTGTGTTATTCACTATTTCTGACTATTCTGACTCTGACCGTTTTTCAATTACACAGAAAGTTAACAATAAGAAGAAAACAAAGAATATGTATAACAACCGAAACCCGAAACTGATATTCATTTTAAAGCCCCCCAGGGGAAAAATAATAAGTCATATCACATTCATATAGGTATCCTTCTTTTGTACAAAAGGTACATATAGATTTTATGTCGATTTGCGAACCTCCTTAATTGTTGTGCAGGGTCCAGGTTTTTCATTTACATTCATAGCCTCGCTTCCATCGTATTTGTATTACTTACAAACCCGAATTCATTATCCTCAGAATCTGCAATATCAACATACGACGCTTTCGAATTTTAACAGCTTGTTCATTTTTCAGTGTTTAATTGGTATAGAACTTACTATCGACTGATTCATTTTGAGTTTGTTCTGATTTTCCAAACCATTCCCGGAACACACCCGCCAATTCCCTTCGGAAGTTTTTACCACATAGACAATAAATTATAAAATTGACGGCTGAGTTGACAGTAAGTAAAACATTGCCAACATGGTTCCAAAATTCAGAGAATGGTTGTGAGAAGAATTCGAGCAAGTCCAAAATCAAATAGTCCAAATTGCACAGCAGAAAAACGACGACGACTCCAATGAGCATCAATGTGAAAGAATTATCCCGACTTTGCACCGAACTCGGGTGTGACATTTTCCGGTTAATTTTGGAGATCTAAAGACAACAGTACATACTTGTTTCAATTTCACAAAACTTTCTCTAGACTACAGCCTCATACCTACTCGGAAAAGGATGACTTGTACATTTGCAGAGGTTACGGCACGTTAATAAAAATCAATCAATCAATCAATTTTATAGTGACACGTGATCAGAATTTTTTATGACGAAAAAGATGAAAAATGATTAACTGACGATTAGAGCTTAAAAATTACGAACCATACGAACTACCATGTTCATATATAGTCTTAAAACCAACATAACATTATGTAGAAAAATTACCGTACCGCACACCATAATATTAAATTGAGCGTTGTCAATGTTGAAAATGGTATTAGAAACATTATGACTAAGTAAGCCCAAAATATGAAATAAAGTCTGTAGTCCGGATTTTCTCGAAGAGGCGATATTTTCATTGTGTGATATGTTTCCAAATCACCATTTAAATTATACATTTCCACAGTTTCTGTGTGGAACTCGAACCAACGGGTAATGTTGTACAATATTGCAAATAGGAGAATCATGGTGTTGTAACAGCGTGCACGGATTCTAGTGCAAAGAAACCGGTGTTTTGGTGTCCAACAAACAGCAATGTATCGATCAACGGCTAATGCCATTGTAAAATATGTTGACCCCGTATGTGCTGTAGAGATATACGAAAATGACATCATGTGTGTGTGTAATTACAAATTCTCAATTTTTACCTGTGAATGTAATTGGTCTTAAGTAAGGTCCAACAATTGGCAAAAATACATTCGTGTAGCTCTTCGCAATTTCAAAATAAGTGAATAGTGAGTCAAGACCGTAACGAATTAATTTAGTTATTAAATAAACACTATCACAGAAAGTCAATCCGAGAGTGAGAACACTGTACGAAGATCTTAGACGAGTTCTTGATATAACAAGAGCACACAAAGAGTTTCCTATTAATCCGAGAATTGTGATCAAAATAATTAGTAGACCAAAGGGGAGGAAGGGAATTACGATTGGCACCTGCACCTGGATTCCTGTACCATTAAGTGGAATATCCAGGCTGTCGATATTTTCTGAATACTTTCCTTCCTCCATCATGTGTGAAATTATTCACAATTCTGAACTCGTCAGATGGAAGAACCTCAAAATGCCAATATGAAATTACTGCCAAAAAGTTGTTTACACGCACCAAGAGCAACTCCTTCAAATGCAAATGCAAACTATCAACTATATGGAATAAATTGAAGTCAGAATAAAATTAAGCAAGAAATAAGTTCAACGGCTTCTCTCGCCAAGTCGTCAAGGACAAAGTAAGGAATAATTTTTAGGAGGTCAAGGTTCAGAATAGTTCACGAAGAATGTATAATAAGATGACTTCATTGAATGTAATTACGTTGAAATGAATCAAATGCTATAATTCAACGGATTTGGAGTTCCTT
>JAQGCB010002413.1:0-11598 GCA_034698835.1 Protaphorura tricampata | reverse complement strand
CAAGTATTCTTTCCTATCAAACAATTGAACTGGTCCTCCATTTCTCAGTGTGAAGCTGAATAAACTCTCAGGGTTTTCTTCATTCTCCTTGTCGTATCCCAAAACAAAGCTTTTCGCACAAGAACTTATACTGTCGTAGAAATTTTTAACGTGGTCTAATCCGTTGCCAGGGGTCTGAGTTTGGCTCAATACCACACATATTAACAAAATGGAAATAAACGGTGGAATGTAGTGAAGGGCGCGCATTTTGACTAAATGTGTTGTATCAAAGATAAAGAGGTCGAACTGGTTTGTTCAATACAGCAAAGGAATCCTGTTTCATTGAGTTTGTCTATAAAGGACTTTAATATAATCCTTTTAAATAATACACATGGAATTTGATGTAATTTGGAAAATAACTAATTCGAAACGTATAAAATGTTGTTTTCAAATATTTCGAAGCAAAATTATCAATTTTTGTACATTCATTTTTTCCTTCAGAAAAGTCAGCTCACAATAATAGACGATAAACTTACGTAAGGAGATGTTCTCAAATATTCGTGTTTATTTGGCTATGGTAGTTCGAGAACCGCAATTTGAAGTATCGTTTAATAATTTATTCCCATTCTAATTTTTCAAAACCATTGTCTCCTTACTCAGACACACTTTGGAATAGGAATACCAAGAATTATACTCAAATCGTTGTTTAGAATCGAGTGGTGCGTGTGCATATTTATTTCAATCAAAATATGTTGCTATTGCGCACATTTCTGGATTCTCCACACATTGACTATGTTAATTTAGTAGTTCACTCTCAAGGGCGCACACACTGGCACTATTAAATAAATCTTGACTCAATATTTTACTCTATGTCCAGTTCAAAAGTATCAATCGGATGGTGAAATGTGAGATCCAATGGAATCCTCATCAATCTCTATCGACCGTGCAGACACTGACATCAAATTCAACGTAAGACATCACAATTTCATAATTCATTTTCCATAATTCCCGTGATCATTCAAATTCCCATGAGTTGCACAGGTGGACAGGTTTGTCCAAAAGTCGTGCTAGGTTTTTAGTTATTTCCATTCGGAGCGGATATCATGGGAATAAATTGCATGTCTGAGAATTCAATAGAATTAATTGTTAAACTGAAGACCCGTGTATCCATCAGATATGCAAATGTGTTTCAGGTTAATCAAAAATGATATTTCTCACCGGAATACGACAAAGTAATTATTCTGAAAATCTTACGAAAATTTTATCGTGTTTTAAATTAATGAACTTGTAATATATGTATCTACTCTCTCTATCTCTGCTAACGAGTTCTCACGATGAAGGAAATCTTCGCGGTGTGAAATCAGAACAAAAATAAAAATGAAATGTTATGAAAGATGCTCATTTTGACTAAATGAGTTCTGTCAATGTCAAATGGATAAGTGGTTCTTCCAGTACAGTGAAATATACGAACAGGCCATCCTGGGATTGAGGGATTTGCATGTGTCACAATCATCTATATCTCTTAAGTAATGCTCGTTGTATTCAAAATTGCTCTCGATTGCTGTGAGCATTCTCGTTCTCTTGATTTAATTCGCGGTAGTCGAAAGACCGTGCTAGATTCTGAATTGTGACCATGAGCAAATATCATGACAAATAGCGTATCTGAGATTTAAGCGTCATGAATATTTAAATAGGGGGTCCGTTTATCCTTCAGATGTATGGCTGTATTTCTGAGTAACAAAAAATGACATTTCTCACAGGAATCGACACTTGTCGAATTCTTAAAGATAGCTTGCAAGAAGGCATTGTTTTTACTTTAGACTGAGAAAAGTTTTGTAATCGGAACAATTGCGATTACTTTGTGGAACCTGGTTCAACCTTTGATATAATTACGTAGCCTAATAATTTCAATATTTGGGATAATTGCGATTGGCTTTGGATTTTGTTTTAGCTGGGCTGATGAGACAGCGTAAGCGTAAGAATGAATCAAACTCTCGCGACAGAGCATTATTTGTTATCTCTCGTATTACCAACGGAAATCTTTTCCACGTCATTTTATTGTTTACCTTCACATGTATTATTAAGTCAAAATTAAGCGACTTAACTACTGTATCAGTCCCAATACGGTTGGTTATGTCAATTTATTGTATAAACCATGCACATGTCATTGCGTTTTATATTTCCTTATTACAAACCGCTTCGAAACCCTGATGCTATGTTTCCAAATAGAAAAGAATTCAGTTAAATCAGTACATATATTCATAAACAGAAACCAAAGAATTGCGTTTAATACAAATTGGACATACTATGCTTGACCGCACCGCGCTTACATCGCTAACGTTGAACAGTAACTTATGATATTATTGCCATATGAGCTCTGGGATTCTCAAATTTTAAATAGTGTCTTCAACTTTTGTGATAAGCATAGCGAAACTCTAGCTATTCTATTGGGGACAGATAGAAATATTTCAGTTGAATTTCCCAAGCACAACATAACGTAAGTCGGTATTAAGTTTAAACGTACGTCCATCGACATTACAAACAATTCAATCTGAAAAACAAAAGTAGAAATTATGACAAACACTGTCAGAACTTTAAGTGGAATTTTCATAAGATCCATTTTCATTTTTTCTGGACCAGGCGGATTCTCAGGAAGATGAAAAAGCAAACGTGGTAGAATGTCCTCACTCGATTCATTCCGATATTCCAAGGCTGTTCGGCTAGTATGAAAGTTCATGGTCATATCATAAATTTCTTCCCATCTTGCCCAAATTCCAGATTCAGCCAATGCACGAAAAGTGGGTTGAACCAATTTGTAAATGTAATTTGCGGACACTGCAGTTTGATATATTTGTACAAAGGGATGGGCTGGGCCAACGTGAACAATTTTTTTCTTGCGAGTGAAAACTTGAATATCTTGTCCAACACTAAATAAGCCGTGAGCTTCAATGAGTGCAAAACTTTTGGAGAATGATACGTTTTCCAGGTTGGTTTGAACAGGGCTATTTGTCAGCAAAGCTTCGTTAAATTTATGGACATATCCCGACAAGTTGCCCGAGGATCTGGTCACATAGGCAGTACGATCTAATATATCAGAACAATATGTGCACCGTGAATTGTTTGCTATGAAGGGCTTCAGTGGGCTAAATGTTCCACTTTTAGCACTACGCACGGATGAAAAGCTTCCAATTTGCATTTTAGCTTCACTCAATTCTTTCAGATTTGTTGGGAAAGCAGGGATAGTTGGCCTTGTCATGAGCTGGATCAATATACCTGAGTACCCATTAGTGATGACAATGGCCGCCAAAATCCAAGGTCCAAATATAAATAGCGCCTTACGTTTGACAGTCTTAGGTATGGAAAATCCTTGGGACACTAATGTGCCAAAGATCGGTATAATTATTCGTACGGTATGAACGAGCAGGACAATGGTACATTGTCGCCATCTTGTGTCAGCAACTATCAAACTGAGACTAACAATATGAAGAAACACAAACACAAATATCCACACATAGCGATCCATTGCTAAGAACAGTGCGTTCAAATTGGTCTCAGTAATTAACTTCTTATCAAGAACAACAATCATAGAATAAGGTTTTATGTCTACCGTTATAATACTAGTTTTGAATGTCCAAGTGTTATTTACGCTTATGTCATCCAAGATGTCCGAGTAACGAAGATAACCATAATAATAATAATGTTCATAGTTTGAGTCAAGCTCAACCATGGTGAAGTTGAATTTGTCGCCAATTTTAATTGCTGCACATGAGTATTGAGAACGTCTGATCATAAACTTCCGAACCGGTTTGATCTTATTCTTATAGACCTGAACAAACGGATCACACTCTTTGGAATAAATTCTCTTGCCTTTTTCCTCAAAACCTTCCATAAAAACTGGAAGTCCTTTCCTGTCTCTGTGCAGAGTCATCCATAATTTGTTTATATTATGTATAACATTACCAATCGGAATTTGCGGAAAATTCACTCGAACTGCACTTTCCCAACTGGATATACACATTGTGCAAAGCAAGTTACACCTTTCTAGCTCGTGAACTTCCATGATAGGTGTGTACAGACCCTCAATTCTTGTAGTCTCTAAAAAAAGGCGGCGTCTCCATTGTTCAGTGATGCCAATACCCGTTTCGAAGATGATCAAATCATGTTTATGATTTGCGTAAGTACTATCCTTCAGATATTTTATTATCACATCCGACTGTTCAGCATTACCGACTTCTATCTCAAAACTTTGCACACTACATTTTAAATGTTTTTTTACCCATAGGATTGGGAAGTAATTCATTGACTCTGCAAGCACAATTCTTCTTTCACGAATCACCAAGTATTCTTTCCTATCAAACAATGAAACTGGCCCCCCATTTCTCAGTGTAAAACTGAATAGATTCACATGATTTTCTGCATTCTTCTTGTCGTATCCCAAAACAAAGCTTTTTGCACAAGAACGTATACTCTCGTAGAAATTTTTAACGTGTTTGGATCCCGTGCCATGTGTCTGAGAGCAGTTCAAAATTAAAAAGAGTAACAGAATGGAAATAAATGATTGTATATTGTGAAGGGCCCTCATTTTAACTAAATGCGTTCTGTCAAAGTCAAAGATCGAACTGGTAAGTTCAATACAGTGAAATGTCTGATCAAGTCATCCTGGGATTTAGGGAATCTGATATTCCATTTAGATTTCTAATGTATGACTTGTCGGAATTTCAATTTCCATTTATTCCTGTGAGCATTCCAATTCCATTGAGTTCTAACCGGTTTATTCGAAAGGCAGGCAGGGTTCTTAACGACGGCCATGAACAAATATCGTGACAATGTAGCATGTCTTTTAATTAGATTTCATGCGAAAGATGAAAACTCGTGTATTCCTCGGATGTATTGATGTAACTAACGAAAATATATTTATTTATTCATACCAATTATCAAAAATTACATTGAATTGATGACATTTACAATTAATTACACTTATGACTGACTACATTAAAATAATAATTTAGGATTTTTTGTGGGACGTGCTGGGATGGCTATTCTATAGTACTTTTAACAAACGCATTAGTCTGCTCAACTTACCTGATAAGTATAGCCAGCCTGAAGTTATATTCTTAGATACATTTAGCCCTATTTTAATTAACTTTCTCCATAACAGAAAAATATATACGTGTACTAAGTACAAATTTGCGTCGACGAACAGTTCTAACAATTCAATCTGAAATACAAAGCTAGAAATTATGACAAACAAAGTCAGTACTTTAAGTGGAATTTGAATAAGGTCCATGTTCAGTTTCTCTGGGCCAGGGTCGTTTTCAGGAAGATTAAAAAGCAAACGTGACAGAATGTCTTCACCAGACGCATTCATTCGATCATTATTATAGTGAAATGATATATCATAAATTTCTTCCCATCTTGCCCAAATCCCAGATTCAGCAAATGCACGAAAAGTCAGTCGAACTAATTTGTAAATGTAATTAGCGGATACTGCACTATGGTATATTTGTACAAAGGGGTGGGCTGGGCCAACGTAAATAATTTTTTTCTTAATAGTGAAAATCTGTATATCTTTCGGAAAACTAAGAATACCATGAGCTTCAATGAGTGCAAAACTTTTGGAGAATGAAATGTTTCCCAAGTTTGTTTCAATGCGGTTCTTTGTGAGCAAAGCTTCGTTGAATTGTTTCACCTGAACATCATTGGACTCTGATGATGTGGTAATGTAAGCAGTTCGATTTAAAATATCATAACAATGTCGGCAAGGTGAATCTTTCGGTAAGATTGGCTTTACTGGGATAAATAGACCACTTTCAACACTGAGGACAGTAGAAAAACTTCCAATCTGCATATTAGTTTCATGCAATTCTTTTAGATTTGTTGGGAAATAGGGGATATTTGCTTTTGTCATGAGCTTCGTCAATAATCCTGAGTACCCATTAGTGATGACAACGGTCGCCAAAATCCAAGGGCCAAATATAAATAAGGCCTTACGTTTGATAGTTTTTGGTAAGGAAATCCCTTGTGCCACTAATGTTCCAAGGATTGGTATAATTATTTGCACTGTACGGACGAGTAGAATAATGCTAAACTTTTGCCATCTTGTTTCAGCCAGAATTAAACTGAGACTTACAATGTGGAGAAATACTAACACAAAGATCCAAACACAGAGATCCATTGATGAAAACAACGCGTTGATGTTCGTCTGAGTAATGAAATCCTTATCTAAAACTACAATCATAGAATAAGGTTTTATGTCTATCGTTACAATACTAGTATCGAATTTCCACATAGCGTTTTCGCTAGAAGTGTCCAATAAATCCGTATATCGAAGGTAACCAAAATAGTAACTGTGTGAGTCCTTCTGAATCATGGTGAAGTTAAATTTGTCAACTATTTTAACTGATGCACAAAAGTATGGACTCACTTGGCTCATGCGTGTATAACCTGGTGATGTCTCACTCGCATAAATGTGAACGAAGGGCTTGCATGATTTCGAATATGTTTTCTTATCCTCCATATCGGTAGAACCACTCACAAAAACTGGAGCTCCTTTTCTGTCACTGTGCATACTCATCCATTGTTTGCCAATATATTGAAGAACATCACCAGATTGAATTTGAGGAATCACTTCTTGAACGTCGGACCACCAATCGGTCCCATCGGTCAAACACATTGTACAGACTAAATTGACTTTTTCCAATTTGTGAATTTCCATGATAGGGGTATGTAGTCCAGGAATTCTTGTTGCGGCTGTTAAAAGAAGCACTCTTGTGTTTTCAGTGACGCGTACACCTGTTTCAAGAATGATCAAATCATGTTTATCATTTACCCTGGTGCTATCCTTCAGATATTTTTCTATGACATCCAATTGATCGTCTGCATTACCGTCGTCGATCTCAAAAATTTGAACACTACATTTCAAATGTTTTTTTACCCATACGATTGGAAAGTAATTCATTGATTTTGTGAACACAATTCTTCTTCCACCAAGCTCAAAGTATTGTTTGCTATCAAATAGTTGAACTGGTCCTCCATTTCTCAGTGTGAAACTGAAGAGACTCTCAGGATTTTCTTCCTTCTCCTTGTCGTTTCCCAAAACAAAGCTAATCGAACAAGAACTGATACTCTCATAGAAATTTTTAACGTGCTCCGATATTTTTTTGTCAGACGTCTGAGAATGGCTGCTCGAAATTACACAAACCAACAGAATTGAAATAAACGATGAATTATTATAAGCGCAACTCATTTTGACTGAAAATGTTAAGTCGAAGTGAGTGGTCGAACTGTTGCTTAAAGGACATTGATACATCCGGCCAGGACATCCTAGCATTGAGGGATTTGCGTGTTTTTTTTCTATCTTAAGTCGCAATTACCATTCACGCTAATTCCCTCGGTCATTCTGATTCGCACGAAGTGCGTATCAGTCTTCGCAATGGCATGGTATATTTTTTGGTTTGGCCAAGAACAAATATCATAACAGAATATCGTGCGTTAGAAATGAAAAACAGAATGAGTTTCCCGTGTATCCTCGAAAATGAAATCTTAATGGGATACTACATAAGAACTACTCTGAATAACAAAAAACGCTCTTACGAAATAAACGTATGCTCGTTCAAATTTGACACTCGTGTATTAATGTAATGTTAATACAAGTACGATTGTGGAAGGAGTCATAACCTTTGCATTTTTGATTCGTTCAATATCATTTTCATGGATAGGCTCTATATGTCTTACAAGATATCTCATATCTTTTAGGTAAGTAAAGGTTCATCCAAATGTCATGCTAAATTTCTAATTACTGGAATGAACAAATGTACAAATATGAACAAATATCATGTCCAAGAATTCAGAAGATTGAGTTTTCAGGTGTGAGCATCGTGTATCCTTCAGACATATAAGTGGGTTTCTAGCAATTCAAAAATGACACTCCTCTGAGGAATGCTACACATTTATTATTCTGAATAATACGAAAACCCTGAACATGACAAAAGAAACAGCACGGACAAGAAAAATGGAATCGACTGTACTGGTCGTCTAATTGGAAACGAAAATGGAATAAATTATCTGTTATGGGAATTGATTCACTCATGGATCCGTATGTCAACTGATGTAGGAGATGGAATTGACAAGCGACCGCCTGTTCATATCATGAAAGTGATTGGTCTAACAATTTGACTGGTAGGTTGCAGGACCCGAGCATGTTCGGGACAGACTAAGCTTGGAAGGTCAAATTCATTTCATTAGCAAGGACCATGATTCTCTTGTATTCTCATGTCGCATACTTACACTTCTTTACCGCATTAAGAAAAAATTAAAGGAACTTCAATATTGCAATAGTTCATTTCTTATTACTACATATTCTTATAATTGAGAAAAGTGAGATCTCAGATGTACCTGCACCTGCGTGCGGTTATTGGATTATGATACAGAATAACTAAATAACCTTACATAGGTTATCTACACACATGTCACATTGACACATTTCCAACACAAAATTCACTTATATCAAACTATTTTCTGTTATTTATTTATTCGAATACTATTAATACTTAGAATATCAAACAGTTACATACATATACACGATAATTCCCCATAATGGGCAGTAACGTTATCATGGAATTTCTTACCATTTATGTAATTATGAATATGTAACATTTTAATTGAATCAGGTTAATAAGAATAAAATCAGTTTAGAGTTTAAAAAATAACAGTTAACTTACTACTGTCATTAATACAGTTCTTAATCTTACTTTGAACTGACAAATTTCGTCAGGAAAGAGCTATTTAAAGACCTTACTTACTTAAGAATGCCACTGGATCATACTTCCCATAATGACAAAAAATATTTGAAAATGTAACTCTATCGTTGACTTGACAAACACATGGGTCTGCTCAACTTATGTGATAAGTACACCAAAATTGTAGTTATTTTCGCAGAGACATCTAGAATTACGTCTAATAACTTTCGTCTACCCAAAATAAAGTAACGTTGTACAATATAAAAACATGCGTCTATGGATGGGATTATTATTTCAACCTGAAATACGAAGGCGGAAATTATGACAAACAATGAAAGGACTGTAAGAGGAATATTTATAAGGTCAGTTTTCATTTTCTCTGGACGCGGGTAGTTCGCAGGTAGATGAAAGAGCAAACGTGACAGAATGCCTTCCTCACTCGCAACACTCTCACGACCAGTATCATAGTTAACTGCAATATCATGAATTTCTTCCCACCTTGCCCAAATCCCAGATTCAGCCAATGCACGAAAAGTAGGTTGAACCAAATTGTGAATATAATTTGCAGATACTACAATATGATATATTTGTACAAAGGGATGAGCTGGGCCAATATGAACAATTTCTTTTTTGTGAGTGAAAATTTGAATATCTTTTTGAACACATAGTAAGAAATGAGCTTCGATAAGTGCGAAACTTCCGGAGAATGATATATTTTTCAAGTTAGTTTGAACTGGATTATTTGTGAGCAAAGCCTCGTTGAATTCATTTAAAACGTCTGCATAAAATTGAAAAGATCTGTTCACATAGGCAGTCCGATTTAATATTTCAAAACAATGTAGGCAACTTGAATTCCTCGGTAAGAGCGGCTTGTTCGGTTCATACAAACCGCTATCTGCATCAATAACACTAGAAAAGCTTCCTATTTGCAAGTTGGTTTCACTCAATTCTTTCAGATTTGTTGGGAAGGAAGGTAGAGTTGGTCTTGTCATGAGCTGAACCAATAAACCTGCATACCCATTGGTGATGACGATGGCCGCCAAAATCCAAGGCCCAAATATAAAGAATGCCTTTCGTTTGACGGTTTTTGGTAAGGAAACCCCTTGAGTCACTAATGTGCCAAAGATAGGTATAATCATTTGAACTGTGCGAACAAGTAGAACAACGGTAGACTGTTTCCATCTTGTGTCAGCCAGAATTAAACTGAGACTCACAATATGAAGAAATACAAACACAAAGATCCAGACATAACGATCCATTGATGAAAACAATGCGTTGATGTTCGTCTCGGTAATAAATTTCTTATCAAGAACTACAATCACAGAGTAAGGTTTTATGTCTAATGTAATAATAGTAGTACCGAAATTCCACATGTTCTGTGCAGTAGAAGGGTGTAAGATATCGCCGTATCGAATATAGCCAACATAGAAATACTTTTTATATAGTTCAAATCGTGAATCCATTTGAATCATGGAGAAGTTGAATTTGTCAGCAATTTTAAACGATGCACAAAGATGGGGAGTAAGTATGTGCATAAACCATGGTTTGGTCTTAAACCTAAAAACACGAACAAATGGATCACACCATGCTGAATATCTTTTCGTGTTTATTTCCTCGAAACTGGAAGCAAAGACTGGAGCTCCTTTTCTGTCACTGTGCATACTCATCCATAGTCTGTTGATATGATGAATAACATTTGCAAACTGGATTTCAAAAAATATTTCTCGGACTTCAGTCTCAAAATTGGTTCCACACAATGTACAAATCAAGTTAATATTTTCCAGTTTGTGAATTTCCATGAAAGGGGTGTGGAGTCCCTCAAGGCGTGTAAGCATTGTAAAGAGAAGCATTCTTGATACTTCCGTGACGCTTTCTCCCATTTCAAATATGATCAAATTATGTTTTTCATTTCCCCTAGCGCTGTCCTTCAAATATCTTTCGACAGAATCAGTTTGTTCTGTTGCATTACCGTCATGGATCTCAAAAACTTGGACACTACATTTCAAATGTTTTTTTACCCACACGATTGGGAAGTAATTAATTGACTTTGCAAGTGCAATTCTTCTTTGACGAAGCAATAAATATTTTTTCTGGTCAAACAATTGAACTGGGACTCCACTATGTAGTGATAAACTGAATAAACTTTCATGGTTTTCTTCATTCTCCTTGTCGAATCCTAACACAAAGCTTTTCGCACAAGAATTTATACTCTCGTAGAAATTTTTAACTTTTTCTAATTTCTTCCCGGGGGTCTCAGCACTGCTCGAAATCACACAGATTAGCAACATAAATATAAACGACGAAATCTTATGAACGATGCTCATTTTGACTAAATATATTGTATCAAAGACAATGGTCGAACTAGTGTGTTCAATACAGCGAAGTTTCACAGCAAATCTGGCATTGAGGGAATGATATTCCTCACAAGAGTACAAAGCAATTATACTGAATACGACGAAAACACTCTTACTAAATTTCCGATACTCCCATTAATATAACACACTTGAAATCTTGGAAAGTAACTAATTCAATACGAACAAATTATTGTTTTCAAGTATTTCGAAGTAAAATTATCCTTTCTTCTTCATTTATTTCTTTCCAGAAAATTCAGCTCGCAATTAAACTTACGTAATGAGATGTTATGAAATATTCTTGATGTTTTTATTTTCATAATTTATCGGTAGTTCGACACAAGTTTTTCAAGTTTTCACAACTTGACATTTAGTTGAAAGGTATCAATCTGACAGTGAGACTTGAGAACCAATGGAATCCTCACCACTTTTTCCGACCATAACGCCAGCTTCAGACTTTTCTCTTCTCTTTATCTTCTCTTCAAAATTAACATGTGTTGTAATGGTTGCTACTCGAAAATTTTCTCTTG
>JAQGCB010002412.1:0-11598 GCA_034698835.1 Protaphorura tricampata | reverse complement strand
CCGAGTAATTCGGACCAGGCGTTCGACCTCCAGGTTCACTCAAAGTGTGCCCGCATTTTCTGGCCCACCCTGTACATGGTATAAATTTTGGAAAACAATCATGTCCAACTACAACTGTAACCAAACCAGGCTTGTTTGTGTCAATTACAAACTACAAGTATTTCAATTATGTAATTTGCGATTACAAGTAATGAATTACATTGGCCTATTGGAAAAGTATGTAGTTGTAGTTGTAATTAGAATACCTTGCCTCCAACTTGTAAATTGTAATTGTAATCTTCAATTACATCTTTATCGGTGTCGACTGTGAACTCGACATGGTCGAGAAGCTTAACGACTATAGCAATTGAGTACACACATTCTAAGATTTGCAGCTCTTCCTTAGCAGTGCGCAGTTGACTATAACTACGAAGACTACGAACATAAATCATATAGAGAAATGCCGACACCAATGCAAAAGGGGCTAAGAGGCCAAGAGTCCATTTTATAGTTACATAACATGACTGACGTGACGTAACGTCAAGTAGTCCACTGAACTGCAAATATTATTGAACATTATGGCCATAAATGATTTAGAAAGTCCATACTTGAAACAATGCGTAATAAAAACATTGAATACATTTTCTAAAGTCTAAGTCTGCTGTGATAGAATTTATAAAGAAATTACTACTATACGTTAATATTACAATGAGATTGCTTGTATTTTTCACCATGTAATTACAATTGTAACTAAATTACTTTGCTTTTTCCACATTAATTGTAATTATAATTAATTTACTACACGTTTTTTGTCTAATTGGCTTGAATCGAATCTGAATCACAACTTTCCAAACCTAAAATACCGTCAATTACCACACGACCGTGTGACCGTCGCCGTCATCCTTCAATAGACGCTGGCTATTTCGGGTCTAGAGTCTAGTCTAGACATGGTTCTCATTTATGTATACACACCGCGTTACAAAAACCCCGGGGCTCGACTAATCGGCTTTACAAAAAGTTCAAATAATTAAACGCCCGGGCGCTTAATCGATCATTTTTACATTTCAATCCAGAATTTCTGCAATTCTGCATGAGTCAGACTCAAAAATAATTATTGGCAACGCTGCGGTCCTGCACTGCCAGTACATGGGATGGCATGGGAAATATTTCGCGCATCCGCCATTGGCTCCTCTGCCTGTCTTTTTTTTTTGCCTTATTCCTCTGCTCCACTTTGGTCTCCTATTAACACAGGACATACATGGGAAATGGATCGCACGCTCACACAAACACACAGGCAATTTTTAAAAAACTGAGGAATTTAGTGATCAGTGATTAGTTTTTTTCAAATATTAAAATCAAAAATTTGTCCGAAGGTTGGGGTCAAGGTCAACGTGTTTCGTGAGGGAAAGGTCAACACTCAGCGACTCAGCACTGACTGACTGACTGAGCCGTCGGCCGTCCGGACTCTCTTCTGGCTGGACGTGTCGTAAAATCAGTACACAGTATAGAATAGATTAGAAAAAAAAAATAAGCGTTGAGAATTTTTGAACATCAAAGTGGATTTTGTAGTCTAATGTGTAAGTTTAATAACAAGCGTCGTCCAAGTTCGAGGAAGCGTCGTCATGAATGAATCTGATTTGAGTCATTTGGCGACCACCTCCACCACTACCACTACTTCCCTTGAACTCTTTGAAGACGGTGGTTGTAAAGAAGAAATTGAGGAAACTCTTCAACAACGTCCTCCTCCTCCCCCCGATAGGTAACAAATATACATACACATACTATTGAATATTTCAGTATAAATGTAATTTGTAATTTAAATCGTCAAGTGTCTTGGCCAGGTTGGGCAGGTGGACGTTTGGTTTCAGATTCAGATTGATTAGATGAAGGCCTGAAAGGTGTAGGTTGTTTTCCATGACCAGCCATGGGGATATTGAATATTTTAATCAATTTAATGATTTTTCTTCAGAATTTGGTTTGGATTATTAAGACGGCCAAATTTTTGTATTCCCTGCCCTGTCAGTTGCTCAGTTCTATATCTAGTAATTATGAGCGATAATTGCAGAGAGATTTCAATACCCTATTATATACTATAGGTGTATAGGTATAAAGGTATAGTGTAAGTGTAATCTCTTTCTCTTTGGATAATTATAATTTATAAGTAATAATTCGACGTTTTCATAAGGTTGGGTCATGAGTTTAATCATATTACATTGCATATCTGGCCTGTGGAATAGTGGAATAAGTTTTCTTGTTGAGTTGTAAGAAAGGCAAATGTATTTTACTTTGTTTTGGTGGTATATTATATTTAAAAAGTATTATTGGTATTGGTACTCGATTGCGATACATGACACAACTTATAGAGTGTTTGGTTGGTTATCAGTTACCAAACCAATTACCCGAAATGTTAAAAGAATCGCCTCTGAGTAACTGTGTGTAATGACGGGTACCGAACCGACACCATTGGTGTCGGTACTCCAAAACCCACACCAAACATGACAAGCATGGAGAAAGATTTATCCAAATAATTATGTTCACGGATATTATCACAGACACAGAGAGAAGTGGAATTGCTCATTAATGACATTACTGTTCTGAATTTTTCAAGGATACGTGCCAGAAAAATCAACCCTAAATACTCGACAGCAGCGGAGGCAAAAGCAGCGGAGGCATTGGACTCCCAACAAGCTTTGGTCGATCAGTTTGAGCAAATACATCGGGACCGTCTATCCTTCGCTGCGAAGATATTCGTCCCCACTGGGGAAGGCTATGAATCGTTGCCTGATCTTACGAACACATCATTTACAGCTATAAAGTTTTCTTCAGTTGCAAACTTTCCTGTCAATCCTCTCGATCAAGGGGAATTTGGATTTGGTCTTACAGGCTCTTCCACTATCTCCTATTTCCACAGGGATTTGGAACCGACTACCGATATTGAGGATAACGAATACATTGAATACGAAAAGTCAACTTTAGTTCTGATACACGATTTGTTACCATATAAAACTAGAAGCCGTCAACTCATCAGGGAACCATTTCTGGTTTTCCCTTACGGTTAGTCTGAAATAATGTAAGAGTAATTATGCTCGGCTTCATTCATACTCATATGTATAATGTTTTTTTTTATCAAAATCATTTAGGTCCAGACGCTATTTCCCAATATCCGAATAGGGCGATTTCCTTGCGACTTCACGTTGCGAACAAATTAAGTGTTATTGTTCAACATTACGGAATCTTTGACAAACTATTTGGTTTTGCAAAGAAATCATATTTAGACCACGACGACGAGTATAATATTACCGGTGGACTTCAAACTTACTTAGCGTACGAGGATACGAGTAAATTACCTGTACAGCAAGTGTATGACTGTCATTTCTTTGACTCAAGAAGTTTAGGACTAACTGTGGACGTAGAGACTGAACCTGAGGCTGAAGTTGTTGACATCGTGATTGATTCTCAATCTGAGGGAAATAATCAATTCCTACGTCTTAATTACGAGCAAAACCAACCAGAACCAGAATTCTTTGTTACAGGCTCACAAACACGACCCATCTACTCAAATTCAAAAATTCGAGAAGTATTATCGAGACCTGCACAGTCTTCGTCTTTCCAGCAGCAACAATATCCCATAAATTCAAACAGATTTATTAAAGTGACTTCAGTAGCTTCGTCTTCTTCACAAAATAATTTGGCTACTCCTGGAGAGAGAAAGAGAAAGGCCAAAGTTGTTGACCCGACTAGACCCAAACGGAAATATACCAAAAGAGTCAAACCTAACGAAAGTCAACAAACAAATACAGGCGACATTGTCAACGGAGTCAACCCGTCGGCACGACCAGCCGGCAAAATAGCAGGCATCACGTATTCCAAAATTTCCAAAGCGAAGAAGCAGAAAGTACAGGGGGTGAAGGCTAAGGTATGTATTGTTTCTTAGTAGTTTTACTATAATAAATTAAGTCTTAATTAATAATTCACTGGATAAGCTGTCACCTGGAATGCTGGCTGAACCTAACCTGAACCGAACTGGAATTCAAACTTGGAAAATAATAGCTATAATTTGTCACTATCAAGGACGAGAAGTACACAATGATAAGCATGTTTGGCTTTGTGATGTTGCCCTTACCTTGTGTGTTACCTATTTTGTAGTAATAAATGTTAAAATTACATACCCTGGCCCTCCCTGAGTTGCCTGACTCAGGGCTATCCAACTCCGAAAGCGCAATGCGCTTTCCAATGTCTTTGATCCTTGCACTTGTACCCTAACCCCAGTACTTCTGAACATGTAAACTTTGTATCATTTACATTGTTCTGACTCAGGGCATCCATATTTTCATCCGTATTTTTTTAAGTTATGGTGGAGGGGGTGATGGAATGACCTGGGCTAATTGGGCATGTTTGCTTGTCGTAGATTTCTTCGTACTTAGCAGTGAGAGCGGACTTGGAATTCCACATGGCAAACACCGTTCACCTTCGGAATTTCCAGATTTTTTATTTCCGGTTTATACGTTTTTAATACCGATATTCTTAATACGTTTAAAAAAAATTAAAACTCATACTTCGTCTTAACGTAAGAATTGCAAGCTTCGAAGAAAGAATAGACATTTTGAGCCTAATTGTTTTTTATGTGTACACAATGGCTTGCGTTTCTCCCCCTCCAGTCTAATTTGGTTCAGGTTTATACTCATGAATTAATTTGGATTGGATTTGTAATTGGGTATGCCAGAGCGGGTGATAGCTTATCCCGTGTTTTAATTAATTTTACCCATAAGAATTAAGAAATGGATTAAGTTTAACGAAAACCATGTCGTGTCTTCCCTGCTATCTTTTAGGACCCTAATATGGAAAATAGACTCAAACGGAACGGAAAGGAAGGTTTCTCGAAGGTTTGTATGCAATGTGGAATTTGCTCGTCCAATCTTGACCGCTGCAATAAGTGCTCTAAAAAATTACCCCCTCTTGGTAGTTTGATTCCATATCCTGCGGAAAGGTCAAGGGCTCCTATTCCTCCGGAATCCATTGTACGAAAGGTATGTGCTTGTGCTAACTAATCTTAAGTGCTGCGGTAACTGTTGGTAGGGCTCGAATTTTGAATACACCGCCAAGGAAAACTGACTAACAAATACCTACCTACCTGCATCAAAATATTTGGAGCTTTTTTGTTCGGAACGTCGTAATCAGAATTACGAAAGAAATCTTCGTCGTCTAAGACAAAGTATAATATGGAACTCCGTCCCGCTTGGCTTGGGCTTACTAGGTTGGTCTGATTTACGTACGACCATGTGACCATGATTGATACTTGTACTTGCACCATTCTACGAAACCAATTATGCCCAGATGGGGTGTTTTTTTTATATTTCATGTCATCCGAGATAGGGCTTACTGCTTGCTAAGCTTCGCTTGTAGTATAATCTTAAAAATTTGCAAGCTAGAGCAGACGTGTATGCTGGACGTGACGCCTACTATGCCTAACGACAGTACGAGGTTACTTACGATCTATGCTTTTAACTTTATTCTAATTTCTAATCCTCTCATAATGGTGAAGTTTCTATTGCATTTCTCAAGAAGAACGGTAAAGTTCGGTCTTGGTGACGCTTTCGCTTTCAGTTCCTACTTTGACATTGTCTACCTACGAGCTTGAATTTCCAATTCTATTCCTAATTCCCCCAGTTTAAACTAAACATTTGGATGCGGAATATAATATTTAAAGGGATTAAGAGTCACACCAACTATCACATTCGTTCTGGTTCGTAATGTTGTGCTGAACCAAGTGACTAATTCTTTCGTATATTTATATTACAGGAGGTTCGTTGTCCACCCAAAGAAGTCATTGTCACTTTATCATCTGACGACGAAGCTTCTTCTGAAGATATGAAGCAAAATGAGATTCCAACTTCACCTTCAAAGACGACCAGCAAAGCGTCAACGCCTTGTCCTGGGTCTTTTCCCCAACTTGAAAGAGTACCTCCGTCGCCGTCTATAGTGACTCTTGCTGCGGTACGACCACCAGTGATTGTCCCTGTAACGGCGCGAAGAATGACAATCCCTACACTACCGCCACCAGTGATTGACGCTGCGACGGCCCGAAGAATGACAATCCCTACACTACCGCCTTGTACAGTGATCATGCCACCATTTCCGCCGTCAATAGTGACCAGTATGGCCACACCACCACCATCTACTGTGACCATCCCACCACAAGAACAGTTAGAGCAGTCAACAGTCCCTCTCACTGCACCGTCGTCAACATTGTCCATCGCACCACCGCCACCGTCAACAGTAGTGACTGCTTTCGGACATAAATTAAAACCAAATACCCCAGTTTCAGTTAATGTTCAACAACCACTTCCGCTTGAGAATGTAGCTACGACAACACAAGCTCGAGTCTCAATGCCAAAAATAATGTCAGATGAACTTGTTCCTGAGGACATGCATCCTCCATCCACACAATTACCAGTATCAATTTTAGTCCCTAAAACAAATTTTCGAATTAATATTGGAAACCCAACTCCAAGTCCTAAGCCTTTTCATCATATTAATATCGTCCATCGTCCTAACGGAAATGTGACTTACACTCGCAAGAATGGAAATGTTATGAATTCTAATCCACCAAAAATAATCTCATCCCAAGGAACGAGCAAAAGTCTTCCTAGTCCTCCGACTAATGAAGTTAATAAATCACCAGAGGAAGGTTCGTTTTCGTTTTCTACTTTATGTTTTGAATCTAATCTATAATACTGAGAATCATGAGAACTAAATTATTTTACCCCCCGAAATTCACCCGTGCCAAGGACTGCCGAATTCTATTTTTGTTTGGTAGTTTAGTTAAGTTTGATTATATTCAATGTTAATATAATATTTTGTGGTTTTAATTTTCAGTTATATCACTAATTGAAAATCTCGTGAAGGCTGGACGGACCGGAGCGGAATGTGAGGACGGAGCTGTAACTCATTTCACAACTACGTTTTTTCGTTCGCTGCGAGTCGGATCTTACAGACCTGTCATGACCAATCATAATTCAGTAACATTTTCGGAAATTGGGATTATGTTTACTATTCCTCATGCTAAAAATGGTGAGTTAATTCTAATATGATCTTGATGCACAACGAAGTCGGAATAGAGTGGTTGCTTAAATGGTTAATATAAGTCGTTATCTAACTATAACCCCATAACCCATGCACTCTTTACCAGTGACCAGTCATGTAATTTAATTTTAAATTTTATAAAGAGATTATGAAATTCGTTCACACCGTTAGTTGTGAATTTCAGATACATTTGTTAAATGTGGGATCCCGGTCGATCAAGTGCTCTCCATACATGCACATTTCCCCTCAAGGCTTCCATTACTTGCGATAACCACAACCCCGAGATATGCAACTTGGATTAGAGAAAGGCTTGGAATAAGCCACGAACCATCAGTGCCTAACTTCTACTGTCCTTCCAAAGGAGGTTTGTTTATTAATGAGTACCTATTATTCTTGTTGTTGTTATTCTTGTTATTGACATATTTTTAATGTTGACAATTTTGATTTGATACAGGGCCTTCAGAAAAGTACTTGTTGTTGATAATGGGGGACGGATTTGCAGCAATGGATGTTGCACTGATCAAAAGAATTTATAAGCGTTGCATAATTGACATAGATTTCACCAAAGCAAATTCTTTATTAGTGGAGTCTACCGAGGAAAAGACGAGAGAATTAATTCATACACCAGTAACAGTCACACCAGTGAGACCACCACCATCTACATCTACACCGATTAGGTCCATCCTTTCTACTGCGATGCCTGCTGCCCAGACACCAATCCTCCGAAGTACCAGAGAAGTCAAGATAGAAACACCACCAGAACCACGAGTGTAAGTATTTATAAAATTAAACTGGAATTCAGTAGGGTTAGTAGGATAGAGTAACTTTTATATTTATTTTATATACTATTCTGTTTGCAAAATTTAGCGGGAGTCAAACGGATGAATTGTATTGCTAATATTCTTGATTGAGTAATTTTTAAATTGGCTAATTTTTTTTTGCAGATTGTTGACCATGAAATTAGGAAACAAACAACTTGCTTTCAACCTACTTACCACGGATTTATTATGTTTGGCGGAAGAGCAGTTTCTCAATGATCAGATGATTGACTTTTGGCTTGAGTATGTCATATCTGGATTGAGTGAAACAAACCGTGCACGTACACATGTTTTCTCAACATATTTCTACAAATGCTTAACTACTCGCCCAAAGCGTAGATCTTGTGCTCCGTGGGAAACTGATTCTAAATTGACTGCTGCTGAAAAACGACATTGTAGGGTTAAAAAATGGACCAAAAACGTTGATATTTTCTCCAAGGATTTCATCATAGTTCCCATCAATGAAAAGTAAGTTTTGGGCACAGCTATAAAGTTTTTCTTGAGTGGAAGTTCAATGGAAAGCTAACCCTCCTGTTGTATGTATTATTTCTTTGACAGTGCTCACTGGTTTTTAGCCATCATTTGCTTTCCTGGCGTTAATGGTATTTGCAGCATGGATGATGGAACACCATTACCCGATGTTCAAAATAAAAAAGATACGAAAAAGAAGAAGACAAAGGCATCCAAGGATAAGGAAGGTCAGAATACTATATTTTATACCTTAGTACTAGTACTCTTTGAGGTATCATTCGTTTCGTCTTAGTTTTATTCTCTCTCACCTCTGTTTGGGTCGGGTAAACATTTTTGTTCATAAATTATGCCCACAATTACGTTATGAGAAGTGTTTTACCGAAACTTGAAATAGTGATAAGTTTGCTTGGTTGTCCTTGCCTCTCGGATACTCGGATCTCTATCTCTATCTGTATTTCTTTTAGCCCCGTTTCCATAAAATGTAAGGCATTTTTGCCGTTATATTTTATGAACCCATGGTATTAGATATACGAAAGGATATCTTAATCTTAAATGAAATGAAATCTTAATAATAATTAATAGTTGGTTTTGTCTTTTGTGTTTGTTTCATAACAGAGGAGCCCTATATGGATCCAGATCGAGACGAAGAGGTCGGTTATCCTGAGGAGGAAATGCAATGTAAGAACAACGAAAAATATTTTCATGGTTAATTATTATGATGAACACATTTTAATTTGTGTGCAAACCCGAAACGCTGATATCATAGACGGCTTGTTATGTTTACAATTTTTTAATACATAGATGAAACAGACGAAGACGGTTTGGCTGAAGCAGAGACTGAGGAAGTTGAGGATGCACGAAAGGAAGGAAATGTTCCAAATCTAGAATTGATTCCAAAAACAAATCCAAAGGAAAATAAACCACGTGTCAAACAACCTTGTATTCTTATTTTTGATTCCGTGCCAAATAAACCACGTGACAGAATTTACTCGACTCTCAGAGAATACGTACGAATTGAACACAAGGTGAGAAAAATAATATTTTGCAATATATGTTAATTTTATATGCAGGATAGCCTATCGATTTAATTCAAAGTTTCAAGAATTTCTGGAATAATCTGATAAGTATATCATATCGACAGCCTATCCGTTTTGTTTGGAACCTTAGTCTACGCATTTTTATCCCCTAAATAAAAACCTTTTTTAATCTGAACTTTTAGGTCAGGAAAGGTGTGGAGCGTGCTTTCAGCAGACTTGAAATGCCTGGTTACAAAGCAAAGGTTACACCACAGCCGAATCACTATGACTGTGGAATTTTCGTCCTTGAGTATGTGGAGTCATTTTTCTCAAAACCATTGAAGTCATTCCTACTTCCTTTACCCCATCTTACATATTGGTTTGAAGACAGTATAGTTTATACTAAACGAAAAGAAATCTATGAAAAAATATGTGACCTGATTAAGACTGAACATCCTGAGAATGTCCCTCATATCCCAGTCCTCAAATTCAATCCACCGCCACCTCTCTCACCAGTACCATCTCTATCTGAAGAAGAACCGGAGTCGTCTTCAAAATCAGTCATCAAAAATACAACAAAACGTCGTCATAGTGGGGATGACTCTGGACCGAAGACAAAAACCCCGTGTCAATCTACATAAGGGGACAGTCAGGAGTTTTACCTTACTAATCTCGCAAGCATAATCTTATTTAAAAATTAAAATCTGTCATACCACGTGTTAATTTTAATGTACATATCTAATTAAAAAAAAAGTACAGAGTTCAGAATATCCTTCATACATTATAATTTGTACCTTGTTTTGTGTTTGGAATTTGAACACACACTGACGCGGAGCGGTGGAATATTAGGGATTAGGTTATAGTTTAAAAAAAGTATGACATGACAGAAATCATTACACGATCTATATACGAATAAATTATGGATTTGTATTCAGATTTTGGAAAAAAAATCGGAGTTATTTATTTTATTTACTTTGGTAAATATTTGGTATTTGGTCTATTAATTATTTATTTGCTATTTATCAGTGGGGACTACTACGGTGGGTACAGGTTTTAGTTTAAGTTCAGATTCAGGACTCGGTTTTGAGTCAACAGGAGGGGTCGTTTTATTTTTATTATCTTCATCTATGATGTATTGAATGAGATCTGTCAAATTGGCAAATTCTGTCCTCGTATTTGGATCCGCTTCACGCCGAGGTATTCGGGGAAGTAGATTCCCAGCTTTATTTCGAAATTCTTCAAACTGTGAACAACAAAAATACAATTTTTCTCAATTTTGGATTTAAGGTCATACTTTCTTTAAGACGTAACGAACTGGAACTCACATTATGAGCACCCGAAAGTTTCCAAATTCCATAACAGATTAACCCTGTTCCAGTGAATGCATACAAAGTCCCCCAACCCAAAGCTCTCATGGCCAAACGATTCCCTTCAAAATGAAGGACTTGACTCAAATTCTCAGCAACTTTTGGGTCATGTTTTTGGGCTGCGGTCACGGTCCGTCCAAAACCGAATAAAGCAGCCATCCCTCCAATTCCAGTCAGGAAAATAGCTTCTGTTGAAAATTCGTTAATGAAAAAAAAATTAATTGCCTTAATAGTAGGCAGGAAAATTACATTTAAAAAATGTTATTTCTTATAGTAAAAATTTTCCTTTATAACCGTCGAATATTAACTTACCCTTCCATCTAGGAAATAGTGAGTTATTTTGATTTGGAATTTTCTGCTCCAACCGAGAACCACTTGAGTCCATTTTTAATTAAATTCTGAGTTAATTTTCTAAACTTTAATTACGAAAAAAAGTCTCAGGAAAAATGAGACGAATGTTTTGATCATTTTCATTGCGATTTCGATTCACATTTTTATTTAAATTTTTATTTTAAATTCGGTGTCATTTCCCGGCGTGCGTACGTTTTCCGTGCCTATTCACATTCACACGCGGCCCCGATTTGTTGTACCGGGTGGTTCATAACAATTCGCATTATTTCATCGTATTACGGAGGTTTCAGATTTACAAAAGTAAAGCATTGAAATATTTGGCCTAAGGAAGGATCTAGTAGTAAAAAAACATTCTCGCCGATATTATCTTCGCTTTGTAGACGTGGAGACAATTTTCTCCTTTGGGCATTGGCTGGAGTTATCATCCCACTTATTATTGGGGTATATATTATTGCACGACAAAATGACCAACTTGCACGACAACTTCTTCACTACCAAATATTCATTGTGAAC
>JAQGCB010002411.1:0-11602 GCA_034698835.1 Protaphorura tricampata | reverse complement strand
TAACACTATAATTATAATTTTGCAAATTATATAATGCTGCATTTTTTTAACCCAAGATGCACGACTTTCTTTTAGTTCCAACTATTTTATTTTTATTATTTCTGTCATTTAAAAAAAATTAATTCCCTAAATACCAAATAAGGTTTCCTTGTTGGAATCTATATGAAAATAATAATTATAACAGGAAAATTAAAGAAGTCAAAATGTTGACGAGGAGATCAAGAATGTTGACAAAGAACTCAAAGATTTCTGTGGGTCAAGGTCGAGAAGAAAGTCATCCACTCGTCAATCCGACTGTAAAAATTTATTTATTCTATCGTGGAATTTTTAATATCGTTGTTTTTATCAAATAATTATTCTTCGTCTTAATTTGCCAGATACTCCGTCACATTTTTGAATACTTGGACTTCAAAACCCTGAAATCAGTTCGTAAGACTTGTTCATTTTGGAAGGAGGAAGCGAATTCTTTCCAACAAAACAAATCAAAAATAACAATCACGTGGCACAACAAAGTGGACAAAGAAAGAGAACCTACACTACCAAGTTTTATGAAATACGTGGAGTCCGTGGGAGCAGAAAATGTATTTTTTCGAAATTATGAACTGATTGACTGGCGTTTGCATTCCAGTGAAGAGGAAATGACACAATTCTGGTTAAAATGTGGAGCACACATTCGAAATTTGGTTCTGAAAGGTTTGAATTTTGGTTTCTATGAACAAAGTTATGTTCAAAATGTATTTTTCAATTGGACACGAAAAATGGAAACACTGCGTGTTGAAAATGTTCGATTTATGAATGTGAGAAATTACAAACCACTAATGAGTGTTGTGAAAAAGAAAAAGAGGCGAGTCCGATTCGATAATGACGATCAGGAGTTACCATTACCATTCAGCACATGTGACATTCGGGAAAATATTCAACCAAATCTGAACTTTCATACATTTTTCATACGTCCGTCAAGAGATTATCCGAATTTCCCTCTCCAATGGAAGGAAATATTTGTTTCCTACCCAAATTTGCAGGTAGATGTTATTATATTGGATTAACCACTTCATTTTAAATAACCCACATTTATTATAACTTCTTGAATTCCAGAAATTATCTGTCCGCCCAGTGTTCCATAAAGAGGGCATTGACAATATCGAAGAACTACTCAAGGATTTGAGTGAGTTTCAAAGAGAAAATCCTGAGACATTACAAAGCTTGAAACACCTTACCGTATTCTCTCTGTTGTAAGTGATTTTTGTCCAAATGTTAATTAATTAATTTAAATTGCACTTCCAGTACTGTACAGTACGCACTGCATTTTAGAGACGATGATGGGGACTGTGCCGTAACGAACAAACACTTTGATCAAGCTTTAAAACTAAAATTGGAATTGGAATCTCTACGGATTGGGTTTAAAAAGGTTGGAGAGTTGAGCTATGACATTGTTGGGAAATATTTATCCAAGCTAAGCTCTACACTCAAGACCTTGAATATTGAGTGCTATGGTGAAGCTTTGACAATATATCCGCCTCTGGCGAAAAAAAAATCATTTCCAAAACTCAAAAATCTGAGTATCGACTTAAATGCTTTGGCTTACAATGATGTGGCCTTTCTGGAAAAAACCCCTGCATTGGAGAAGTTGACGATCGGAAATGTATGGGGCCGTGCAAGAGAGCCACAATTGTTTATTAATACAATTACGATGCTACAATTGGCCTCCCTCCGCTATCTTCATCTCAGAGAGGATATTCTGACAGAAGGTTACAATTTCTTTATCCATGTTTTGTCGATTTCTCTTGCAATGGGTTCTTACGTGGATGTTTTATTGATTCGTGGTTTTTGATTTAATTGTAATATATTTTATTATTTACTGAAGATTGCATCCGAAAAATCGGAGAATGGTTTCCAAATCTAATCCACTTTGAAGCAACATTGGATGACGAATTACTTTGGGCTGTGTACTCGTTTTTGTATAATTCCTTGGAAGAACTGAAGATAATGGGGAGAAGGGTGACGGATGCTGGGATAACGGGGATGGAAAGAACCTGTTGGTGTTCCACCTGTCTCAGTAGTGAGGTCAAACCATCTTCGTCGAAAAAGTCTCAAGGACCTTCATTTAAGAGGCAGAAATCGAACCATACGACAAACCGTACAAACATTGGGACATCAATTGAAAAAATGAAAAGTAAGTTAAAATTTACAAATATCGTCTTAAACGTAAATGTTAAAGTAGTGTGTAAAATACCAATTTGTTTTTAGAATTACGACGAGTGACCATATTGGATTTGTTCAGTCACATGTGTGAAAATGGCGGAGACCCCGTCATATTGACGGATGAGTCAGTGTACAATGGATTCGCCTTGATGAGCGAACTGGCCCACTTGGAACTGAGATTCTCTGACAAATGGGCAGACCGGGTAAGTAGTAATTAGAAAAGTTAGCATTCCAAATTATTCAGAATTTCGTAATTTGTTGTACGTTCAAATAATTTACATATTAAAATATTGTGTTCTTCCAAATAGATTAGTGAACAGGCTTGGCTGTATTTGTGCAGTCGTCCAAACATAATTACTCTTGACACATTCCTCTTCTGCAGAGGGTATGACGCACAGAAAACTGAATTTGATTATTTTAAAGGAGAGTGTGGAGAGTATTTTACAAAAACCGAAATATAACAATATAAAAAGTAGAAAAAGTATGAACTACTTTTCAATAAATTTTTATATGTATAGCTATAACTTTACCACTTCATATTAAAGTCAGAATATTGAACATTGGCTCAAAAAAATTAAGGCAAATCCAAAATGTAATTTGTTTTGAATATGCGTTTACAAGTCTTGAGATAAGAAAATGATTGAACAAATGATTGGAGTAAATACATAGAATAACTTGTCATAGCAAAAGTGATTGCTTAGTAATAACAAAAAGGTTTATTTTAAAAGTTAAGTAAATAATACACGCATATATGCTTAACAGAAAATCAGAATATTGTCTCGTAGATATAAATACCCAATGAACGAATTCATCGATTCTCAACGGGCGGAGTAATTACTTTATACTCCGAATTCGAGAATGACCAAAACTCCAGTTCCTTGTCTTTTCTCAATATTTCACAGCATGTCTCCGTCAACTGTTTCAGAAACAAAAGAAAATGAATACGAAAATATAAATTATTTACCACATCCTATAAAATTCAAAATCTGACGAGTGTGACGAATGAAAGAGTCGTCTGACCTCACACTTGAAGACCTTTAATTGCTTGAGACGTTTCATGGAATAGAAACCAAAGTATCCACTCAAATCAGTTAAAAACTTCACTTGGCTTGGATCAACTCCTTTTCCAGTCAGATGGATTGTTAGGGAACTTAAATCTGTAAAATGTAAACGAAAGTAAATATTATGCTAAACATTATAATTTAATTCGAAGTCACTTTTATCTTCGTATGTTCTTGTAATCTTAATATTTTTGAGCATATAAAAAATATCAGCGGTGAATGGAAAACAAAACTCCTGGCTGTTTAGTTTTATGAAAGCATTAAATAATTACTTGTTAAATTCCCAATGGATGGGAGTGTGGAATGTTGATTTCTGAGACACAGAATCATTTCTCTTCTTTCAACTTCACTCATCATTCTCTCCAGATCATTAAGGACGTGTCTCATTTCTTCAAGTGCATGTGTTGGAATCCCAGTCAACACATAATCCAATGTATCCTCCGTTTCTATTTGACCTCCAATGTCCAATGACTTCAACTGTGTCATTTGTGACCAGATTTGTCTCAGGATCTCCACCCCCTCAACTCCAATCCCAAAACTTAATTGTGTTAAGTTTGGAAATACGGTTAACATTTGATTGAATGCATTTATTGTCATCCCAGAATTGATTAGTCGAAATGTATTCATATTTGGACATGGAGCTGAATCTGGGAAGAATTCATCATTCACTTTGCCTGAACGTTGCCGTAGATACAGTTCACGTAGTACTGGAAAATTCTCATTCAAATTGAAACCTCTGAATTTGAAATCCATCGGAAATAAAGCCAAGGTAATAGTTGTGAGTCTTGACATCTTCGGAAGTCCTAGGAAACCGGGACAATGAGTTTCATGTAAATTAAGTTCGAGGGATTCAAGGGTGTCCTTCCAACATGGAATTACTTGGATGGCGAGCTTTTCTTGGTGAGGATAGTGAGCTTCATAGTGAAACTTCTTCAACCTCAATCCATTCAGTTTCGCAATCATTCCAAGCATTAAGTCAACGTAGTCATCGTAGTCTCTAGTGTTCACTACTGATATTTCCAATTCTTGAATGGATGCTTGTCTCCCCAACTTCTCAATCAAACTCAACACTTCAAAAGAAGTTTTCGATTGTGAAAGGCACATGTCCAAACAAGAAATATTTTGAGCTGCCGTGATGAGTTCTTCCACAAATGTTGGACAAGATTCATTTCTTTCGTTACGATTCTGACCATAAATAATCAGCGTTTTTAAAGCCGTCAATTTTGACTTTGAAATTTCTAGACCGTCTGGAAATAAATCGACAACATTCCCACAACGGGATTTGAGGCTCATAGGAATTTGAAAGATTTCCAATGAAGGTGTTGATTTGAGAAATTCGGAGACATCTTCAACCATTATATTTTCTTCTTGAAATCGTATTTCTTTGATCGTATCCCCACAAAGTTTAAGAAACTTTTGACCACCGCCGCCATCTACTGTGCAAAATGATCCTAGTTGGAATCGTGTGAATGGAATTCCCAATTCATTTGAACGAAAAACGTTCACAAATTTCTCAATCGTGTTTATTTCCCCGAGGTTTTTCCCATGGCCATGGCCATGTATGTTGACTTGAAATGTTTTGCGAGTGTATGGAATGGTAAGCTCATTCCAGGTCTTACAAACTAATCGGCATTCCTTCAGTTCTCTTTTTCCCAAGTGTTGGAGAACTGAGTTCAGAATCTGAGAGGCAAATGAAATAAAATCATGGGGTCAGTTGTCAGTTCTAGTTTAAGTAAATACAAATGAGTTGTGTTTTGTTTAATTTGTCTTCCTCACAGACTTATTCATAAAATAAGAATAAAAATCTTACCAGGTCGTTCAAGAGTGGATGATCTGGTCGATCTAACCATTCAGAGTCCTCCGAACTCATCTCTCCACTGTCTCCACCACTAGACCAAAATAATATTCAATAAATACCGTATTTATTCTAATAGTACGCGGCCTCTAATACAACGCGGGTCAAATGCTACGTTGGTCCATAAGAGCCTATGTATTACATTGCCCCGGTACTCATATATAACGCGGGTCTTGAGGCGCCGAGTTTAAATACAACACCCGCGCACTGATCGAATAAATACGGTAAGCTGAAAACATTGCCGCTGAGCTACCTGAACACACAGAACAGATACATTTACTGCAACCAAGTGTCCACCTATTGTATTAAACTGACTTCCCGGACAAATATTTTGACCCCCAAGAATATGATAACCTCATTAACTAACTCTTCCCTGTACATAAACTCGCCTAATTTAATCTCCAAAGAGTGTCTCTTCATGCAAAGACAACGTAAATTTTGAACCTCAGATTGTTGGGAGGAAATATTGCAAATAGTGCTCTTTGTGAATCAAGTGAATCTAGTCACTACGTTTACAAAAATGCTCTGTTATCTCCAGGTGGACTTGCGTTAAGGATCCAGGGAGTTACACTGAATATGACGAGGAAGAAAATATGGTTACTGTGCCAGTTTCCGTCTGTCTGGCCTTGATGGTTGGATACGTATGGGGCGGGGGCCTCTGGTTTGCTAAATGGGAGAGTTGGAGTATATTGGATGCATCCTATTTTTGTTTCATAAGGTCTGATTCTTCACGTTATAATCGTGAACATTAGTACGAATTAGACGTGAGTATCGGCTTGAATGGCCTAAGTTCAAAAAGATAAGCATGTGTAGCAATCAGACTAACGATATTTACATGATTTTAAACCACATCACCAGAAATTGTTAAGATACGGAAATTAATATTAAAAAGATTTGCTCGGAATATTCAATTTAATACTACTAGTATGGTTTTATTCTCAAGCCTCCTCGGCAGGAATATTCAATTTAATAATCTCCCAAGCAAAAATAACACGGGCCAAATGAGAATATTACAAACGATTGGTACTTATAGATATCATACTCTCGATAGATCGGTTGATACCCCGAGTGACCAAACACCTCGAAATATTGAACGTAGTTTTCATTTTCTGTCCAATTTTAGGCTTTGATACTTGTACGTGTAAATATGTTGGAATATCGTATTAAAGATAAAACAAACTATCACGCATAGGCATATATAAATGTTTTAATCATTAAATATTTTCAGCCTGAGCACAATTGGTTTCGGTGACTTGGTTCCGGGATCTTCCGTCAACGCAAGTGCTCCACAAGACGCAATGCAACTTTCATTCATTTTCTGCTCCGTTTATCTTCTACTTGGCATGGCCCTAATAGCCATGTGCTTCAATTTGATGCAAGAAGAAGTAATTGCAAAAGTCCGCGTCTGCGGCCGCCATCTTGGATGTGCTTCTTGATCCCTTAAGAATGTATAAACTAAATATTATTTTGCAATGAATTAAACCGGTGATTTTGCATGGTTAAAAGGTTATTTGTATTTAACTATACCTATGTAACTATCTTAGGACCTTCACACGCCATATTTTTTCGGGCGCCCTATCATATGTGAATGTGCTGAGTTGGCCTTCGTGTTAAAATGAAAACTGAACTTTATGTGAATACTTTTCACAAAACGAATATTCAAATCGAATATTTGAATTCAAGATTTCGCATCTCGAAGTGTTTTCATCCCAGTATTTAAATTTTATTATTTTCATACTAGCGGGGACTAGCGCCGCACCTTCATAAGCCCATTAATTTCTTTGTTTGTTTTTTTGATTTTTTTTTCAAAATTAAAAAAAAACATGAATTTCAAATCATTTATTTTTTACACGTTATGTGGCATTGAGTTTAATAAAAAAATCAATTTTCAGAATTTTTGAAATAATTTTCAAACGTCAAACGTTAATGTTTCAGCACAAAATCTGTCCATTTCAATAGTGTAACTACGGTCAACGAATTTTGTTGACAAATATCGGTCGGCCGGGACGGAGTCGTGGCCAGAGTCCCGTATCGAAAAATCGGAATTTCAGAGGTCGTGGGTTCGAACCCCTCGCGTTACACTTTTTTGCTCGTAACGTTTTCGCACTTTCTATATGCAGGACGTGCGCTGATTTATTTGATGATTAAGAGGCAAAAACCTTTCAAAATCGATCGTCAAATTAAAAATTACCAAATTAATTTCGGACTCCATTCAAATAAAATATCATATTTTTTAAAAGTTTTTATTTCATATCCAGTCGGGAAATAAATGTGTGTGGTGCAGATACGTGGAGTGCAGTACGCAAATTCTTATCTATTTTGAAAATACAGTGTAGTGAGAAAGTCTGCACTGCCAATTCGTTATTTTTTGAATGAGATCCCGCCTATGCGTCGGCCAATGGGATTGGACCGAAACAGTGTTGCCGGACGAATACGAGTTAAAACTCAGATTAGTTAACCTCCGGTTAAGTTAACCCTGGCTTACAAAAAAATTACATACAGTGACTAACATGCATTACTAAAGTGTCAATTAAACCGGCCATCATTACTGTCACTACTTCCCCGCGCTGGGAGTGGGTATTTCAAATTCAAAAAAAACTGTTATTGAGTAACAAACTCGAATTTTGAGTTGTGAGTGATAGGTTTTCTTACAGACTGAAAATAAATACTCTCATTAATTGACATATCCCGAGGGACGAATCAAACTTCAGTACTTTCGTCAGGTAAACTGGAGGCATTATAATCAGGTGTAGGTTAAGGATACGACTGAGAGTGCGAGAGGCGAGGCTAGTAGCTGTGTAATTCCGTACAGTCCATATCAAGTATGAATAGCAAGGCACATACCTGCATCACTCCCCACTTACTCAGCCGACCTGTCCCCCTACCATCCCATGTTACCTATATCCAGCTACCTGAACCGGGAGGATGAGTGAGTACAGCCCATTTGGTTCTGACAACTCAGACTATACGGAAAACACTCGTTGAGAAAAACCGTATATACTGTAACTTCACCCATCTCTGCTCAGCCGCGGATTTAACTGCATAACCTATGCAGTGGCCTGTACATGAGTACCATTGTGAGACGATGGCCGAGCTTCCTATGAATTATTTAAAATATAAGTTCGTGCAGTCCAATACACTCCAAATTCTTTAACCATTATAAACTTGAAGCTCGACTCCAAGGATCGGAGTCCCTTAGTGATCATCCTCGTATTTCCTTGGTGGGCTTTAAATTTCATTGAGTTATACTGCTCATACTAATATAAAAAAACTAGTAGACATGATTTCCACCGGTTCAATTGCATTAATTTCATACACTACTCGGCTCGGAAATTTTATCAGTGCATTTCCATTTGCCTGGAGTTTGGTCGAAAATAATACGATCGCTGTTCCAAGAAACTCTCTCCGATATTTGTCATGGAAGATAATATCAATCACTAATCTGGTTATCCAAATTGCACCAATAACTGTACTTCGAGTAATGAGTGCCTTACACGCATTCATCATCATGATACCAATGGTTTTCCAATCCACAACGTTTTTAAATCCACAATATATCTTGGCGATGACGAATAGTTTCTTATGTCTTGATAGGAATTTGGGTGAATTGAACATAAACAATTGTAATACAGGTCAACAAAGGTCAGCCGGGTTAGCATGGGGACCACTTCCGAAAGACCTCAAACTCTGCATATAGCTTGTCCTTGACCTCCTGAACAACGTTTAAATGGACATCGAGGTCAAAAAATGCCGTTCAGCGGCGCTAGAGGTCAACAAAAGTGACTAAATGTACTTTGCTGACCTCTAGCGGAGCTTGGTCTTGGTTTTTTTTACTCGTAATCACTTACTCGGGAATGTGCTTTTTGCACTTTGTGGATTCTTGGTGTATTCAATCGACGTAGTGTTTAATTTAATTAGTGTTTAATAATTGTAACATCATTCATTCACCCAACACATTTATGGTTGTCGTGTCTCACAAGGTACAGCATTTAGAATTATATATATAGAATTTGGATGGTTTCTGTGAATAAATTATCGGTGTCTGTATAGAATAAAGTTATTGTGTTTTATGTCCAATACTCAATAGGCTCCGCCAGCAACAACGCCAAGAACAAACTCAAGTATTCTAAACTCTATGCAAATAATTGTAAAAGTTGGATGTATCCTCTACCGGGACTTATTTTTGGAAACATTAACGGTTTCAATTTTAATAGTGATTGGAACATTTTATTGCCTGATTGGACTTTATGAAGTATTGGTTACAGCATTGATGTTATTACTCGGATTCTCCGCTATAACAACAATGGGTGCAATGAACACAATGATTAGTGTTTGTTGGAATTTGACGGAGGCATCACTGGAATTTCCGAATTCATTGGTGCAGGAGGCAGCGACAAAACACCAGAAATCTTTTGCTCTCCAACCTTTAAATATTAGACCGGGTCGTCTATTTACTGTAATCAAAATTAGTTTTGCACATATAATGCAAGACGTCGTGCATGATGCTACAGTCAATTTATTGCTTACTTTTTAAAATCACGTGTTAGAATAAGTCATCCTAAATTATATCAATTATATTAACAAATCCAATTGTTGCTATTACTTCGTAAAGAGAGAAGATCCTTAGTGCATTATAACTTTTTTTCCCCTATTTTTCACTTTCACTTGTCCTCAAGACGTTACACTCGTTCCACTTTGAAAAAGCAAAGAGAAAGCATTATATAATTCTCTTTGCTAGCGACGAGTTTTGGAAATTAACCCCTATAGTTATATTAGTCAGAAAATTTGTAGTGAGCAAAAGACGTGTTCAAATATTTCGAGGGCATCACCTTCAAGCGCTCCTTTGTGAGCATCATGTCTCTAACTCTATAGAGACCTCAGTTTCAGTATATCAAATGCACAGTTAAACCGTTAAACAGTTCCATCAATAAATAAGGCATTGCATACTAAGGTAGTAATGAAAGACTCAGTGCTTGTATAGTGATATTTTTGTATTGAATCCTAAAGAAAAAGCATAGAACTCTGACATGGGAGAGACAGTGTTATATGCAACCAGAACCCCGGGGCATGCCATACCCTGACCGTGAATCAATCGAATTTCGTCTGTTCTTAAATCATAATTGGGAACCCCAGAGGCCACGAAAGGTCATTTCCCATGCTACTTAATGTAATGAAATCCAGAGAGGGAGACAAAGAGACCCTTCCCCGGATGTGGTAGCTGTTCCTCATAATGCATTAAGTTACAAGGGGAAGCCTCTAGGAGGCACAGTTATGATTTCAACAAGAAATATTAGATTGATTCGTGGTCATGGGGCCAGCGAGTAAATATTTCGATTCTTTGCGCTGGTACACATGTAATGACTATCCCTTGTAACTGTAAGTGTTGTAAGTAAGAATTCAAATACCCATTTTAAAGCTATGGCTGAGAGGTAATAAGAATTTTGATTTATATTTAAATACTCATTTTTGAGCATAGCATGCTCAACTAAACTGGAAAGACAACGCTTTCAACATTTATTACTTAAATTTTCACATCCCAGCGTTGGAATGGATGCGGCGTGATGATACTAAAATTCTCACCATTGAAACTCATCATTTATTCAAAGAAAACCCGCGTTCCCATTATTTTAGTAGTCAAAGTTTCATAGTGCCGTCTAGCAATGAAGTATAGCTTAATACTGTAGAAATGAAAGCTACTGTTTTAGTGATGACTCCGATTGGAGATTCATTTAGAATTCCATTATGGATTCAACACTCAGGGGGGACCTGGCTTTGTGGAAGTAAGGGATGGACCGTCTTCTTCTTCACCCTTGCTCGATCGGTTCACCGGGTCATACCCATCCGGGTATTCCTTTTCTGCGACAGGGAACTCTTTGTGGGTACTGTTTTATTCGGATGGTTCCATTACGAATGTAGGATTCAGCGCACATTTTTATACACGTAAGACAAATACGTATATTTTTCTTTTAGATATCCATTAATTTCTTGGCATCTCGTAAGATCACCACGGACGAACAATAAGTGTGACACCCCGTTTCATTTGACTCCACGGACTGAACGAAGTTAAACTTTTACGAATACATAAGTGGCTAGGCACAAGAGTTCACTTGATATACAAACTAATGAAATACTCAGACTAGTTAATCCATTGTAATCAAATCTACATATAAAATCATGTTTTTTCATTTTATCATTTATTTATCATTCTTTTTTGTAAAATCAACTTTAGTCGAATGGACTGTAGAAACGACACCATTTGAGGAATTATCTACGGGGCCGCCGCTACAAAACTGTGGTCAAGATTTTAACCAGGACTATGCAGAATTTACGTCTCCCAACTATCCTGCGAACTATCCCAATTATGCTCACTAGCGGTTAACACGGCCTGCGGCCGTGTGTTTTAAGCCCTTCCTACGTTCAAATCTCGAGTTTTGAACGTAGAAAATGTAAATTAAATTATTTAAAAATTGTAGTTTTTTTAAAA
>JAQGCB010002410.1:0-11602 GCA_034698835.1 Protaphorura tricampata | reverse complement strand
GTTCCTGTTCTATTTTTTCGGCTGCCGCTGTTATTAAACTCTTTGGAAAAGTCGATCCATTAATTATAGCTTTGTTGTGTATAAATAGTCAAGCCTTCCTCTCTTACCTAATATTTGCACTCCCAAAAATTGGGAACATTTTCCAGAATTCCTTGAATATGATTACTCACTTTCATTCTCATGTTAATACCAGACGGAAATATGATCGATTACGTATTCGTTGTTGCCCGACATTAGGAATTAGAATCGGATCTTTTTACATGATACAAAGGGAAACCACATTGATATTTTTTGCCGAAATGTCCAATATGCTTGTGTCCATTTTAGTTTTTCTGAATGAATACTAATAATGTCATGCTTTGAGATGATGATGTCGCGTGATTCATTGAATAAAATTCGTTAAAACTATGTTTTTGAATAATAATAATTGAATAATTATTAATTGCTTGGAAATACAGTCACGACCATCAATATTTGATGAAGAGAATTACCAAATTAATTAGAACTGTATTTTGAAAGTTGAAGTGTTAAATTAATGTAGATACGTTTCGTATTTTTATCAATTCTTGTCAAAGGTTGTCCTCGCAGCTTTTCAATATTTTTCAATTTTTCATTCCGTATCCCCTGGAGAAACGAGGTGCGTCGAGAACAATAATGTTTCGACGACTACTCAGATTTCGGAGAGCTTTTTCAGTTATCTGTTTGGAAGGACACAGTGTACACATTGATAATTACGGAATTCTGGAAAATTTGGTAGCTTTTCTATTTCATACTTACCGATTCATCGTGGATATTCAATCCCAAGTAGGTCAATTCGGTCAGCAAGATGAATCCGTTGTACACAGAGTCGTCCGACAATTTAATGCGTGCTGTGTCCGGTCTGTATGGATTATCTCTGATGGTGATCTGTCGCAATTCTAAAACAACAATAAACAAATTGGAATGCAACATCTAAAACACTACCTACAATGAAATCAATGTCAATGAAACGAATGAAACCTCACTTTTCATTTCCCCAATGGATGTCCCAATATATGTTCGATCCTCCGTGTTGTTAAACTTGCGCCTCTTGAGTGGAGGCTCTCGAGATTGAGATTTTTTCGAGGACGATGGTTTCGGCCCATCGTCATTGCTATTACCGGATCCGGATCCCTCCATTCTTTCCATTCCTGTTATCCCCGAGTCCGAAAGTTCTTTCCCCTTCCCATATATGTCCAATTCCTCCACAGAATTACACAAGTACTTGTACACAGCCCAAAGTAATTTGTCATCCAAGATTGCTCCAAAGTGGGTCAGATTTGGAAACCATTCTCCGATTTTCAGAATGCAATCTGCAGTGAATAATCAAAAATACTTAAATTAATTAATATTCATTGAAAACCACGAGTCAATACAATGACAAACTCCTAATTTCTCCTAACCTTCGTGTATTTTTTGTGGAGAACGTATTCTTTTGGTACACTAATAAATTGTGAGTAAAATGGTGGGAGTCTGATCTCCCTATCTCTATTAAAATTTACTTATACACGTGAATGCTTATGGACGACACATTAGTAAAGAAATCAAATAAAAAATCAGGAAAAAATGCTGACCTTGTGTAAGAATATCCCGTCCTATATGAAGACGACGAAGAGATTCCATTGGAAGCATTGTGATGGTATTCAAAAATAATCGTGGCTCCGTATCTCTTGAATACAGTGACCCGATCGTTAACTTTTCCAATCCAGGCGTTTTTTCCAAAAATTCCAAATTGTTGGAAGTCAAAGCATTTAGTGGAATACTCAAGTCTTTGAGTTTCGGAAATGGTATTTTCTTCCCCAGTGGTGGAAATACTGTCAAACCTTGGCGACAAAATCTAATCTCCAAAGTCTTGAGTGTAGGGCTTAACATGGTTATGTATTTCCCAACTATGTCATAACTTAATCCTCCGATTACATCAAACCGTATTCTCAGAGATTCCAGTTTGAATTTTAATTTCATCGCTTGTTCAATGTGGACACTCCTATCGGAATGAGAATCGCCCAAATAGTTTCTAAAATAAAATGCCAAAATTCGTAAATAATTAGAGGATACTTATATAAATTAATATTTGAACAAAAAAAATTACTTACACGGGATAGAATACACCAAGATGTTTCAAATTTTGTAACTTGTTTGGATTTTCTTCTTGAAATTCAATCAAATCCTTGAGGCATTTTCCGATATTATCAAGACCATCATCAAAATCATTGAAAACTAGGTTGAAGGATAAAGTCTGAAATATGAGAAAACATGAAGTGAATTATTAAATATCGAGTGGTTTAATTCTAAAAAAAACATATTTACCTTCAAATTTGGGTACGAGATGAACAATTCCTTCCATTGGAGAGGGAATGTATATGGGTAACATGGTTCTATGGATAATGTATGAAAATTATAATTGGGTTGAATATTTTTCCGAATTTTACATTTTTCCATGGGTTTTAAAGTAGAAAAGTAGGCCCTATTTGCGTCTGAGTCAGTTTCGCCTTCACTGTAAGACTCATCTTCATCTTCGTCAACGTGTCGGACTCGCTCTCGCCTGGTCTTTTTCACAAAACTCCATGGTTTAAACTTTGGATCATTCAAAAATCGTACATAGTCAATGTGTAAAGATTCCATATTTGGTGTCCAGTTGAAGAAAATGTTTTGAACATAACTTCGTTCATAGAATACAAAATAACTCCCTTTCAGAACTAATTTTCGAATGTGTTGTCCACATTTTAACCAAAATTCTGTCATTTCTTCTTCTCTGGAGTGCAAGCACCAGTCTTGCAGTTCATAATTTCGGAAGAATACATTTTCTGGTGTGACGGATTCCACGTATTTCATAAAAGTTGGAAGTGTAGGTTTTCTTTTCCTGTCTACTTGATCGTACCACCTGATTCTGACTTTTGATTTGTTTTGTAATAAGGATTTCGCTTCTTCTTTCCAAAATGTACAAGTCTCACGAACTGACTTCAGGCTTCTGAGGTCCAAGTATTCAAAAATGTTGTGGAGAATCTGACAGAATAAGAATACGACATGAATAATTGGTAAAAATAGTTAAAATAAAAATTCTGCAATAATAAAAATATTTTTTTTACAGTTGAATTAGCGAGTGGGTGAAGTTCTTCTCGTCCTTGACCCACAGAAATTTTTGAGTTCCTTGTCACCTTTCTCGCACTCCTTGTCAACATTTTGACTTCTTGATTTCTTTTCTGCTAAATCATTGACTTTCATTATAAATTCAGGCAAGAAAACCATTTTGGTATTTAACGAATAGTATTTTTTAAATAATCGAAATAATTTAATAAAAATGTTTTTTAACACCAAAATAAAGAATTTATTCAGCCACAGTCTTCCATAGAAAGAAACAATAACTGAATTTATATGCGCATTAAATATAAATAATTAATAATTAATGTCGTAATTAATATTACCTGAATCAAGAAAGTTCCAGCAAAACTTGGAATAATTATCCTATCCGTACTTTAGTTTCAACCACAATAATATTCTGCCCAATTTAAATGTAAAGTTCCAAAATTTTTGAAATTAAAAATTCAACATTCAGTTAGACTAGACGTGAATAAAAATAAAAATTCCAGAGAAGAGAAGAATAAATTCAAATTCGGTGAGCAGTCGTGCATTTCTGGTCTAGATTGCATTCAAAATGTTGGGGAGAAATGAGTGCAAGGAAAAGCTACACTACAGAACGACTGGACTGACTATGTGACCAAACGGTAACTTCCCCCGGGTTGGTTCCTTCACAAAAGTTATTTTGGAGATCCATGGCTCTATTAACCAACTTATCAAAAAATCAGTCATTTCTGACGGGGGACTTTCGGTGTACCCTTTCTCCGGTAAAATATGTGCTCATTGTTAATAAACAGATGAATCGAACAGCTGCCTCAAGATTGCATTTTTAGATCACATTCTGATTTTTTCCATTAAACATATTTAAATTGGACTTAATAAAGGATCAGGAAGTGATTGCAGGCTGACCAATTAACCGTCCCCCTTTGAGGGGGACGCAGTCCCCTTTTGAGAAAGCTTGTCCCCCTTTGAAAAATGTCCTTCGAAATGTCACCCTTTGGGTAAATTGTCCCTCTTGACACCAGAGAAACCAGAAAGTAAACAGATTTAAAGTTTTTCTTCCAGTTTTTCACTTAAAAAGAACATACAACCTAACAAAATTCGCTTCCGGCGGCCGCTCTGCGGGGCGTACACTCCGGACAGTTCTCCGATCGGACACCCCCTGACCCGTCACCTCAGTTTATCTCTGAGAATAAATTAAATTCGAATTTGTTGTAGGCAGAATGGACAAAAATATGAATTCGTTGTAGGTAAAATGGTACTTTGAAAGGTGTCCCCCTTTAACTTCCCAAATAAACGGTCAGCCTGATGTGATTGTAGAAGGGAACTTTCTGCGTTGATTGTAGTGATTTTAAAATGAAAAATATCCAGTCCAACAGTTCATGCATGATCAATGATCAACAATAATTTTTTACGTTAATCAATACGATTTTACTTTCACAATTGAAAACCCGAATGAAATGAAAAACCAAATGTAAAGTGATTACAAATTAATGAATTTTTATTTATTTTGCCGACAGTACAAGAACTGGGTAAGAAAAATATGAAGGATGGGATGGAACTCACATTCAATTTTTCTCTATCAATTCAATACTCGTCATTACACTTTGGTTTCCATTCCAATTATTCAGCGAAATTCATGCTCAAAACGTTCACGTTGCATTTGGAGGGACATCCACAAATTATTCGAATGTACTGTTTGTAGCAAACCTATTCTCACATGCAATGTTTTATAATTACCTGCATTTTAAGAATCGTGCTTTGTATTCTTACAATGGAATGCTTTCAATGAGCTGGCGTGATTATCCTTGCGATTGGAATTATGAATTGCGAGTTTACGTGTCATAGAAAGGTATGCTTAAACTGAATGATATCAGACTCGGGTCAATTCCTCTTGAAATGGACTTAAGGGCTAGTGGAATGTTGATTTTGACAAATACTTGAAACGCCCGGACGATGATTGAAATCCGGGTCAAACAATAAGGGTCAGGGAGAGAAAAAGGGTGTGTCGAAAAGTGAATGATAAGCTTAGAGCTGGCACAGCTTGTTTGGCGAGAAATGTTTGAAACACCCTTCGCGTGGTCGTCATGAAGTTAATGATTTGTAGAAATCAGAAATATACACTACTAAAGTGCATGGGTAGTTAGAAAACCGAATTTAAAAAAAAAGAGATCTTGAAATTGAACAAAGTGCATGATGGCTTGATATTTCTCGAAATTGCTGTAGACAACTACGTCTGGAGCCCTTTTTTGACAATTCGTTCGTTTATTGTCGAAAAAATGAGTTTCAAAATTATCTTATAACTGGTTACTACATACCGTAAAATACCGATTACAAACCCGGTCCTGAATAGTGACCCGGACTCGAATACAAACCCGGTCTTTCTCTACATTTCTCCATGTACCCTTATGGAGAAAGTGGTGACAGTCCGTGACCTGTGACCCGGCCTGAATAAATAGTAACCCGGGGTTTGTAATTGGTATTTTACGGTAACTCATTTGACTATCTATCATAAAAACCACAAACACTGCTCATGACATAATATACAAGTATACAAGAGTAATTTCGCCATTTTGACTTTCCTCGTACATTACTTCTATATTTTCCTATAACATTTTTAGAATAAGTCCTATGACTCATTTGTCCTACACTTTATTTAATTTAAACTATTATGTAAATTTTTTACAAATTATTAACTTTGTCTTTTTTAAACCACTACTGCAATCAGAATGCTATTTATTCCTAGCAATATGTTTCAATTTTTTTAACAAAAAGTTAAAATTGACTAAATTAGACAGACAGAAATCATTGTTGGTTTTTGCACTGTAAAGTTGAACGATGCGGTTGTCAGTTGTTGTCATTGTCACGCAAACTATTTCATCAAACTACTATTGGAAAGTATCCGACAATTTAAAATCGTGATTAAAAACAAAACAACCATAATTTATAATATAATAAAATTGGTCGCCAATACTCATGAATAAGGAATAAACAATCAAATTAATAATGCTAAATTACAATACTACTTGAATATAATATTGGAGATTAGAAAAGATAATTTTGATACCAAATGGTTCAACGATTTTGACGAAAGTTAAAAGCAGTTTAAAATTAGAATGGGAATGAATGTCCCATACATTTGAACCCAAATAGAACTCTTATCAATGTAATGAATTGTATGCGCCTCTCATCACACTACTGGACCCAATTCCCAATTTACTGTCATGTTAAAAACAAATCGAAGGGTGTTTGGAATCAGGTAGTAAAGGTTGGCCTAAATAGTTCTCTACATTTTACAAGTTCTGCATAACAGACAGTCGAATGTTGTGTGGTATTCATTTTACAATTCCGTTACATTGTATCCGTTTTCAATAAATAACGTGGAAACAATTCGTGATCTGCAATCATATTGTGACTAATAAATTACTTGAAATATTTCCAAAAACGAACGAGCATTTAAGAAGGATACAATGGAGTCCGAGTCCTATGAGTCCTATGTGGCCATGTTAGTAAAAACACACTCAGTCATACCAATTCTCAGACTCACTTCATAATCGACGAAAAACTTAAATAGGCAATTAATAATTTTTTTCTTGTACACAATTTTATTATAGAGTCCACGAATCTCTGAGTCGTATGGAAATAATATACGAGGAAACAAAACACAAGGCAGACGCACTTTCTAAAAGAGTTTCGGAGTTGGAGGTAATCAGTTTCAGTAGATTACTTTCCCTTCCACATTTTAATAAATTCTAACCATTAGTGGAACATATCATTACAAATTACAGGAAGAGTCAAGAGCGAAGGATGAAATTATTCAGAAACTTAAATCAGAGTCCAAAGACATTAGAACTTGGGCTTCCAACACTGTCAATTTGTTAACCCAAAGAATGACAGAATTGGACATTCATGCAAGATCAGACGAGATTCATCAAATTCCTGAGACAACTATTCGAATGAGCCCGCTGGTTGTTGATGGACGTTTATTCGACATGGTAAGATAAAACGATTAATTTATACCATACCTAAACACATTGCATTCACTTGAATTCTCAGAGCTATGCAAATTGTAAATATTCCTGTAGATTTCGGAGCTTGGACAGTTGCTGGATTCCTATCCCAAAGAGGGACAAGACTCAAGAGATCAAGCATCTGAGTCTGAGTTGGCGATTAGCGATTCCCAATGAAATTGATATCCGAGAAGCTTTGCTTGAGAATATAATAAGCCTACTTACAAATTGCCAATCCTCTCCAAAATAAAATTCATAATTGAAATTGAGTAACACATAAAATGCAACAATTCTGTTAAATAAATTCTCATCATATAAATAGTCATTGTAACATAACGTTCAAATGGGTTAATTTATTCTGTAATTTTTGCAAATATATCTTCAAGCATTCTATTCACGTGAGTTAGATTCTGAACCATACTATTAAAACTCATGTTCAGATTCAAGAAGAATTATAGAATTACCATCCATTCTACATTCTACGTATACAGAATTAAATGAGTATAATAAATTAACGTGTTGTGTTAATCACTAAATCTGGAAACTCCGCCTGGACCTTGATGATTTGTTGTTTGCAGAAATCCTGGTCATTCCCAAACATTCGTTCCGAAATGTCAATTTGTTTCAGGATTGAGAAATTCTGAGCCAGACTCATTAGAAACAAATCCTTCTGTGAAAAGAACACATGATAATAATAATAACAATATTAATGGAGAAACAGTCTAAATTATATTGTGTAGATAAATCTTAATTTGAACGAACCGATTTGTGTTCAACTCCCGATCCACTAGTATGACGGTTAATTTGGTTTGAAAAACTCAATCGGATTTTCTCAAGATCTATTCAAAAAAAAAATAAGCTCAAAATTAATAAATAAATTTGGACCGATATTTACGTTTGATTTGAATTGAATTAAAAATCTTTTTACTTGTCATTGTGAGATGTATCGGAGGAGCCTTGCAAGTGATGACTTGACTCTCCACCCCATCTGCATGATCCATTTGTTCATCTACACTCAATTGATTTCCACCTGAGTACCGTTCCAAGGCTTTTTTGATAGATTTGAGAAATTCCTCATCCAAAGTCATATTCTCAACAGTCACACGGGCTTCACGATCAGAATCCAATCCATTCAAAATCCGTCCCAAGTAATTCTTCTCACAGTTTTGAATTTCTAACTCTTGGACCATTTCAGCTCTGTCTGACTGAATGAGAGCAAGCAACAATTGACTCAAGTACTCTTCACGTCCACGACTCTCGTTCACAAGAGTGAGCCAAGTCACGTACGGGACTAATTGTAGGAGATGAGTCACGTACTCCTTGGCCGAAATATTTTCCACATAGTCATCTTCATCTTCATCATCATCGAAAACAATTTGGTCCATCTCCGATGCATCGATGAATGGAGAGTCCGTCACTCGGATCGTGAGATTTACCACGGTTCCCAAAATCAAGTCATCGTCTGTAGGCATCAATCAAAAAAATTCAGATTACAAAAATATATAATAAAATTAAAAAAATGTCAGAAAAACTTCAAAGTGCCAAATAACCTTGCCCCCTATCTACAGATACACGTAGACGTTGCCATGCCATGACAACATATTGCACCAGAATTCGATTCTTGATCTAATGAGCCCACTTCCAAGTCAATCCATCCATAAACAAAAAAGTTATGGCGGGAAAACTAAAAAAATGGTCCAGAAGTTTCATTTTCACCGTGTCAGTATTTGCATTGACCGACCCACGCATGTGAAACTGCATGCATTCACTTAGGGTTAACTTAAGGTTTAGTTTTTTCGCAATAACTTTTTCGTTTCTGGATGGATTGACTTGGAAGTGGGGTCATTAGAACAAGAATCGAATTCTGAATAAGAATCGTGTATTGTGTTGCCATGGCAACGTCTACGTGTATCTGTAGATAGGGGGCAAAGATTATGTGGCACCCTGTACATACCTATTGAACTTGAACTTGAATTCCCATAATTTCCATCTAGGGACTGAAAGCAGACATTTGTTTTAATATCCAGGGATTCTAAGGCTGGAAACGTTTCAGAATCTAAGTTCAAATCTTCTGAGTAAACTCGAATTTTAGCATTTGAGTCCTTGGTAACCGTTAAGACGTCCATTTGTAGAAATCTCAATTGACTGAGTCTTGGGAATGGACTGATAAGCCTTCGTTGGAATAGGATTACAATCGTTAGACTCTGGAGTGTCCTTGAGAACAATGACAAAAATTCATTCAGAATTTTATGATCTCCTGGTCTAGTGTAATTTGTGTAATAATTTAATGAGAGTTCTTCGAGGACAGGTGTTGTTGTCGGGTCAGTTTGGATTTTCTCAAGGAAAGTACCAATGTTTTCCAGGTCTAACTCCTTCACAACCTTCAGTTTTCTTAATGTTCTAATCCGGTTGTCTATGTCCAACAAATCATAAGATCTGATCACTTCAAGTTCCTTCAAATTATGTGACTTTTCAATGATAAATGAATTAATCTCTTTCTCGACGACGCTCGGACGCCTCGGTGCTGGACAAAATGCAAGTTTTGACAAATTTGGAAAATTGAGATGAGTCGTGCTTCCAAGCTTCTCTTTCAACTTCAGCGTCAGCCTCATTTCTTCATCATATCTTAATTCGAATTGAGAGAGATTCAATTGGGCGAGAGAAGGAGCCAAGAGGGTCAGAATGGACATGAGATTTTTTACACATTCCACAGATTCCAGTGACGAATTGGAGCCATGACTCAACGTCAAACCACTCACACATTTGTTCCCAAATATTGTTTGGAGTTGTTGAATGTAGTTGGGAATTTGATGATAGGAAACGGACATCTTCTTCCAACCCCGTTTAAAGTTGAGGTGAAATAGTAAAATCCATTCTTCCTGTCTCTCCTTGAAGAATTCAATAAATTTGTGCATGGTGTCTTGTGTTAACACGTGTTCATGTCCATACTTGGCATTTCGTAAGATTTTCAAAGACAATTCATTCCAGCATTGTCTCACGAGTCGACACTTTAGCAAATTATTCTTCCCCAGATATGACAAGATTTCCGAAATTACCTAATGGTTAAAAATAGAGCACATGGGAAAATTAATCAACTAGCCAATTTCCAAAATTGATTTTTTTTGCCGAAATCTCAACTTCTATAACGATCATTGTATTATAGAAGCATTAGGTACATTAATTTAATCATTTTTATTCAGTTCACTCGGTTTAAAACAAAGGGTTGCCATGGAAACCGAAGAATGTGTAAAACATACGTCATTCTTAAAATTCATCAGTGATTTCATCGTCGTTACCATAAAAATAATTATATTATCCTCTAAATACGTTGAGTTGGAGTTGGAGTTGTGAGTGTGACTAGCGGATTCAAACAATTTCAAACTTGAATTCTCGCAATTATTTTGAATTTTTATCTTGTGGAAAAATGTGTAGTTTGTACTTGAGACTGAGACTAAATTACTATTGATAATATATTGACTGATTAAATAAAAATTACCTCATTTGGGATTGGTGGTATGATTGGGAGATCCATGGCTTTTTTTAACTGACTCTGACTATTATATTTACTATTTTAATTACATTTAATTTAGAATTTGGATTTTAATAATTAGGCAAGACAGACTAGACTCAGTGACTTTTGTACAGACAGCAAGAATTCAAAAAATGGAAAGTTTGCCACTTTTTTTAATTGAAGTTTCCCATCTTATTGATCTTATCTATATCACAAGATCACAACCAAGGAAAGGAAGTGTCAGAGTGTACTCTATTTTCTTATATTCTACTCACGAATCACGATTCATTAATAACTATAAGATACCATGTAATTATTGTGCTGAAATGAAAATGTTTCAAGATAGAAGATGTGAGGTTAGTTCTGTCTCCGTCTCCTGCTCACACATTCTATGAAGATCTGTATTTAGCCCGCCAAATGAAATTCACTTCAGTCGTTTTCCTTTGATTTGACAAACAGTTGACGAAGACTTGTTGCGAAATATTGACAAAGGACATGGGACTCCATTCTGGCTCATTTAGAAGTGCGTGGAATGAAGATATTACTAAACCGAAACCCAGAGTCCGTTGGACGCTTCCGTCTTTGTCAACTCTGGACATGATGCCATTGAACCATTGAATCTAATGCCATTCTGAATTTTTTATAATAATTTAACTACAGTCCCAATCCCAAATGTTATTTACAACATTTTTGTTTTGCGTCGATTCATTCCAACTTTCTCACACATCAATACATTAATTTAATGGATTACAAATCACCGGTAACTTTTTTTTTGTATTATTACATAATAGCAGACTTGGGTCAATTACTTTAAAAATGTAATTGAATTACAATTACAAATTACATCTTCAATTTTGAAAGTAATTAATTACAATTACAAATTACACGGAAAATTTTGAGTGTAATTAATTAATTACAAATTACGTGCGGAAATGTGAAATTAATTAATTACAATTACAATTACGTAATTGTAATTGAATTTCCAATT
>JAQGCB010002409.1:0-11603 GCA_034698835.1 Protaphorura tricampata | reverse complement strand
TTCCGTTTATTGCACAATCGATAACCATATGTCTCACGGAATTCCCATCTTTTTCAGATTTTTTGTTAACAATAAGCGTTGAATCAATAATGCAATCAATATAATCAATTATTAGCGAGTATTTTAGTCAATTGGTAGTAATAATTTATTTTGGAATCACAAAAGCATGATGTGGCGATGCGATGGAGGTAGAAAAAGGCTTAAAGTAGCGTGAGCTTTTCCCGCTGAACATAAATTGCTATTCGGCGGTTTTCAGCTTGAGAAAAACGACTTGGCTCACAGCTCATAAATACAACTGATCATATTGAAGATGTCTCAAATGATTCATCAACGAGCGTCTTGTAAATAGGAAGAAAGTCTTGTACAAAATAAAATTAAGATTTTGCGTACATCGATTTAGGTGGTCAATGTTGTAGGACTATAATGTTGTTTTGTTAAAATGCACCCACCGACCCACCAGGCCGCCATAATAATATTAACCTTGCGTCTTCAAAAATACCGGAATACTGGGAAACCTGAGGATGAGGAAGGAAAATATGCAGATGTTGAACAAAGCGGTAGGTTCGACAACAAAGAGCAGTGCGGTGTGTCCTTCGACCTTTCCACAAGAGCTAGACGACAACCAGGTTGTTGAAACGTCCGACTAAAACGTTAAAGATATTTATCTATAAGTATTACAGTGTGTCCCAAAAATAAAATTCTCTCTTCTGTATGCGTCTGACACTAAAAAGATGGTTACATTTGGGCCACCCCGTATATGCAATCCGAGGTTCGTCTTCGTACTCCGAGTCCGAGTGTGCCCTGAATCCTCGTAGACTATACGTGGGATTTCTTTGAGCAGCGTGATTTTTAATCTTAATCAAGTTTGAACTTGCACATTACCCATCATCGCTCGAGTAAAACTTTCGATCTGTCCGCGTCCACTCACACGTCACAGCCTCACAGCCACTCGAAGTCACTTCACAAAACACAACGAAAGTCTGTCAAATATTAATTTAGTGCACTATAATATATCACATCGCATCATCGGTCGGTTGTTTTCAACCAGGATTCAGATTTAACCTTGAACTATCATCTGTGCCTCAAGTTTACGCGTATTCAATTAATAAGGTACTCGTCTATATATCGAAACCATTCTTACGCTTTACACATCTATAATTTTATCCGCGAGTAAGTGAATGATCAAGATTGAAATATGATTTGATTTGATTGATGAGGAATTTTTGAGTACTAACGTTTGCTGAATATTTACTGAATATTTCTGCGAGTAAATGAGCGTAATTGAGTCTTCAAGTTTTTGATTTCAATGATTTATGATTTTCTAGTATTAATATTTGTGTATGTTTAAGTAGAAAGGATTTTTGAAGCAAGTTGACGATAGAATGGATATTCAGGTATAAGCCAGGGCACTATACTGTATAAGCAGTAAGATAATTCAAGTCTCAAGTTTTGATGATATATTGCAAATTGGAAGTCTAGAGAAAGTCCAGAGAAATTCCAGACTTTTTTCTCAACCCACCACGGACGGAATATACGAAATGAAAGCTAGATAAATTCTAAAGTTTTCTAAGTCCATTGAATAAAGTCCAGTACGTAGGATATTGTCTAAACTCGTATTTTAATTAACATAAAATTTTTATGTATTTTAATGAGTGAAAGTGAGGTTGAGACGCAAGCAGAATAGCTACCGTGTACGACCGTTTAGATCCCGGTTTCAATTAGAACTCTGGGCTCGAATACAACCCCCGGCTCAAATGAACAATTTTGGAAATAAACCCCCGGGTCCGAGTACTACCCGGGTCCGGGTCCCAAATACAACCCGGGTCGGGGGCATATAACAAGGTGACTCACTCTGTCCCTTATAACACACGTTGGGTATGTACGGGTAATATTTGTTTTCACGCCGGTTGACCCGGATCCGAATACAACCCCGCTCTCGAATAGTACCCGGGTCTGGAAGCGGTATTTTTAAGAAGAACCCCGGGGTTCGAAACGGTCATATACGGTACTTTACATAGTCCACTCCGTTTCAACTTTCCCCATGTACATGAGCCCTCCAGCTCCACGAAACTCCTCCCCTCATGCCTCACCGAGAAGACAAAGCAAGCGATGGTCTAACGCGTATTTTGTTGGTCGTACATACATTCATATTGACAAATGGTCGTACATGAGTTCCGAGTGGTCGTGCCTGACTATACCTTTATGTTGTTATAGAAGGAGGGAAAACCCGAAAACGTTTGTGTTTCCTGCCTGTGTGTAATAAACTATATGTAGTTAGTGTTTGTCGTAGTGTACGTAGTCCCCTTTGGTGGATTCATTCCCTGCCTTGTAGAGCAGTCACCTGAACGGTAGCCATTTTTTTCAGTTCCACATCACATTTATTTTATTTATGAGTATTATTGAGTACTGCATTTTAGCTTTACACGTAAGTTATTACACATATTTTGTTAAATATTTCTTGTGTGTAAGACGTGAATAAACCTGGGGTAGTGTAGCGAGTTGCCATTTCAGACTGCCCCGTAGTAAAGGGTTTACACTGGAATTGGTTTTGAAGTAATTAACGCCAGCACCGATAAGTGAGTCGTGAAAGCTCATTGGTTGTCTTAGCAGGTGTTAAATCAGGCTGTGCCATTTCAGGTGATCTGCACATTTTAAGTGAGTTTACTTTTGAGTAATTTACGTCTTTAACCGTCAGTTTTATGCACCGGCAGGACAGATGATTTTGACTTCGGCTCCGAATTTTTGTAAATTTTAAAGAAGTAAATTAACTGAGCTATCGCACCTAAAGATCATAATCTGTATCATGGTGAAATAAATCGTCGCACCTCGCAAGTCTTGGCGCGTACGCGTAACTTCCCGGGTCCAGTCTCATCGTAAACAATTACGGTGACTTCGATTTCGATTTTCCGATTTTAAAGCGATTTTATCTCAGTCACATTTACCAGTTCAAGATGCAAGGTGAATTCAATTGTTACTGTATTTGGTACTGGCAACTGGCATTCATTTGTGTGTGTGTAAGAATTTCAATGTCATATAATAATGGTGTTCGGGATATTCGGGACAATGTGATACATGTAGTAGTGATAGTGATGCCAAGATGTCAATCCGGAACGTTAATTACGTTCGTTTGTCGTTTTCCTTCTCCATATTCCAGAATTGCCTATGCTCAAATATGCAAAGCTTTTCAATTCAGAGTTGTCAAAAAAATAGCCCTTGTGGTTCATTCCCTCAGTGTGTGTAAAAATCAAATATTTTTATAAAAAAATCTACAGAATCAGACTTTTTTATTTAAATCTTTAATATTGATTTTTTAGGAGCAATAAAAATCATGGTTTAAATCAACTGCGCGTATACTCTGCCGGGAAGCCACTGGTATTTAAAATTACGAATGTTTTCCTGTCGTTTTCTATAGAACATTCAATCGCCAAGAAGTCAAGTGAATTCGAATTCTTGCTTTTCAGTTAAAAAAATAAGATCGCGTTTAAGTATTCTTGTTACATATTACGTTATTTAAAAAATGAAAATTTGATTCAAATCAGTTGATTTCAATCAAGAACACCCTGACTTCCTGATATTATTCGTTTTGGCTTTTCTCGGAGAAATACTTTAGAGAAGAAGCGGAGGTAGGTGGATTTTGTATCCGTTTTGAAATTGTGATTGTTTTGCTGACATCCTCGTAGAAAACTCATTTTCTGCGAAAATTAAAATCATAACCCATGCTAACCTTTACTTTATGAATTACCGGATATTTTAAGAACTGGGTGCTAACGTCAATAATTACTACTGTTTTAGGAGACTACAGAAGACGAATACATCAGAAATGTCATCATCAGATTCAGAGTCACCACTAGGCACCACTCAATTGAAGGATATTAAAATGGACACAGAAACAAGGGACTTGTCTGGCGATTCAGATTCAGAGTCGCAACCGTCATCGCCACGAGGTAATACACAATTGGAGGGTATTAAAATGGACAGAGAGACAAGCGACTCGTCTGGCGATTCGGATTCAGAGTCGCAACAGTCACCGCCACGAGGCACCACACAATTGGAGGATATTAAAATGGACAGAGAGACAAGGGACTCGTCTAGCGATTCAGATTCAGAGTCGGAACCGTCACCGCCACTACACACCACACAATTAGGGGACATTAAAATGGACAGCGAAACAAGGGACTCGTCCGAGTCTGACGGATCTTCGGAATACTCAGAAGGGCCAGATGCAGCTGGTTGTGGCAAGACCCCAGTGGATAAAGTCGTCAAAGTGAATAACAATATCTATTGTACCGTCGATATTGACAATTGTCCGATGGATGGATGGTATGTGGCATTCATCGACGGAGATGTTCTCTGCTTGGATCGTGGAATTCAAATATTGCTCACAATCGATCCGGAAGACATTCTACACTTAAGCGAATCCATGTTAATCATATTTTCCAAACAATATGTGGCTCGTTTAACTTGTGTTGAACCAGAAGACGCCGGAATTCTTCAAACAGCTCTGATGGGTGCACACCACCGACTAAGCCGATCTAGGCAGTTGGCTCCAGCTCCTCTTATTAACCAAGGTTGTTCTCCGGTGCGCAATGGATTAAATCTGAATGCAAACGGCAACATGATTCAACTCGCTCAAACGATGGGCAATGGCGACTCAAACACAATGACAATTGAGAATCTTGGAAAGTACATGACAGCATTGTAAGTTCCAATTCTAATATTATACTTTTCGAGAATATCATTGTTTGGATAAAATTTGTAACATTTTTGTTGTGAATTTTTACAGTCTTCATCAATTGCATAATCAACAAGATCCTATTGGGGCTGCGGGTCAGATTGCTTCTGGAAACCATATTGACCAAACTCACCAAACCCGGGGAAATGCACAAATGAGTGAACCACAAATAGGCATTCATTTTTACGTAGGTAGACCAGGACCAGGACTGAATAAACTCGAACAACGCACCAGGAGTTTCACTTCGTCAAATGAGTCTCAGCCGGGCCCAAGTCGAGAATGTCGTCCATTTAAAATGCCTGCCCACACTGCCCAGTCAGATCGGATTCCAATCGTTAGACGCGGGAAAACGGCTCAAGGGATTCTAAAGTCCAAGTGTGCCTACGACGACTATCGGCGTCGCGTTCTGAAGGCTCGAACAATCATGCAAGAAAAGGAATTTGAGCTACGAATGCGTCTTGGTTCCAGGTAAAATTCCTCATTGAAGTGGTTAGTTTGTTTGGTATGTATTTTTTTGGTGAAGATAATTAGTTTCGCCTAAGAATGCGTGTTTCAAGTTGAGAAGATACGAACTTGTTGGACTTGTTTTGTATTTAAAAAACACTATTATCCCATATTTATATCTGTAGTTATTCGTGGATTCGATTCCCACATTTTCGTTTGACATGATATGAGTTTTGTTACTTGGTTCATTTGTGACTTGAGTTTTGTTACTTCGTTTAAAATTTGTGACTTGAGTTGTACTGGATGAATATTTTTTTGACTATTCGTAGAATATAGAAAATTTACTACGAACATTGACGATAATCCGAAAAAGAATTTGATCGAAAAATAGATTGTACATCAAATATACTAATTGAAAGCTTCGACAATAAAACACTTGGACATTTGATTACACGCCAGTACATTACACATTTTATTGGTTTGTATTGTTGTAATTGTAATTATTCATCAAATTGACATTGCACTATTAGTATCACTGTAATCTGTAGACCACATTGGAATTGTAATAGATTTTTTGTCAACTGTAACTTTGAACTCTACTAGTGTTTTGGAAAACTAAAGAAATTTCAAACGAATTTTGGAGCAATTTTTTTTTAAATTTCAGCCCGCTCCACAACACTAATTTCATGATTTAACTAACTTGAAATTCCCATGAGGCAAAAACTTTTAACAACTAATAAAGGGTAAGGGACCAGGATTGGCACAGCACGAATGGTTTCATACTCACAATAATATTAATATTATTTTATACACACTAATTAAATTTTTTGTTTGCAATTGGAATACATGCATTAATCATCATCAAAATGCTTAATCCCAACTAACTCTACACCAATTATTTTACAAGACAAAATGTACAAGGTAACGTACACCATTGATGATTTATGTCCTTTTTCGGTGTTGAATAGTTTGCCTCATTTTAGTTAAACATCCAAAAATACAAAGTAATTAATTTGTCTTAATATATTGCAACTACGTATTATTAATTACAATTTACAAACACTGGATTTTATGTCTACCCAATGAATGATCTACAAAATTTACATTCTATTCTACACATTATAGTATTCAAGGAATCTAGTGGACTATTGGTCAAAAGTGTAAAATCTCGATTCTTATTCTTGCACAAAAAATTCGTCGTCATTACTATATTTGCAAGAGTATAGCAGCTCGTTTGTCGTTTTAAGTTTTTGTCAACATTCAACGAAGTCTCCGTTCAGCCAGCATTGTTTGTTGATTGTTTATTGTACCTTATACAAAGTTTAACAAGTGGACACGAGTTAAACGGGGGAGGAGTTGTTTTTTCATTGTTGCGTATTTATTGTACTTTTCTTCCCTGGTCATCTGATTCGTCATCGTCACTCTCGGTCAGTCATCGGACCCGACCTGATGGGGAACGAAGATGTGAACGAATATGACCTGTCCTCGTGTCAATCGGCTCTTGATTATTATTCAAACCCCGACGATTTCTTCCCCAGCGGGAGTGATGTTTGAGCTGAGCCAAGTACCTAATCCAAAAACCAACCACCTAATTAATAGTTAAGATTATTAATAATACTTAATGATGAATTCAAATATAAAAAAGGTGATAGGATAGAGAGGCTCTATTTGCTCATACATATTAATACGGTATGCAAATCTAGTCTACTACTAATGCCGTCTAACATTACTAATAAGCACTAAAGTTTTATGAACTGAGCGTGAGCGTGCGCCATTTTGTAAGCGCATTTCTAAATGTCTACTGGACGGAGTCACGGAGCACACAAATACAGCAACAATCAAAAAACGTTCGTCGCATTCCTTGTGCGCTTGCAAAGTTCGATGAGAAATAATGTTGAACGCGAATGTTAAAAACAGCCATAAAATTCTGAGCGGATACCCTCACCTCGCCCGGCCCTAAAGGTCAATCCCGATTAGCACTATGTGTATATTCACTACTATGCACAAGCAAATGCAGCTAACAGCTAACTGCCGCTGGATTAATACTTTTTTTTGCAACATGCTCACAATAATTAATCCATTTTTTCTACAGCCGCCATACAGTCCATTATAGTGCAAGTGCAACTACAATTTACAAAATAATAATTATTTCGTCGGATATTTATCCTACGAAACCAATCATTCATAACATTGTATTTCATTGCTTGCAATAATTTGTGAGTTGGTTTGTGCTATTCGGGTTTTCATAACAAAATCGCCCGTAATATTTATAATGCCTAATTCTAATCGAATTCATTACAAAATGTGCGAGATAAATTATACAGGATAATAAGATTAGTGAATATTGCATTATCATTACATTCACTTAAAATGCGGTACAATGGAACGCGCGATGTAATATGCGTATATTGTAGTTATTCTTAAATAGCACTATCAATTTAAAGCGAAAATGAGTTGTGACATTTTGCTCAATTGGCGTGTTGCGAATTTTACAATTAAAAGCGAATAATACCTTCATAAATGATTACATTAAGACGCAATTAAGTCCACATTTCCACACAGTGCTCAAATTGGGTAATGAGTTGTTTGTATAATGAATGATCGAATCCGGAAAATCCGGATTACAGCGTCTGTTGGTTGTGGATTTTGCATTTGAATGTAATTATTTATGGTACAACACTTGAACTCCTTAATGAAAACTGGTGCCGTGTGGGTGAAACAGATACGAAAAGCAATGCTGGGTGGGACATTGTTGTGTTTATTTATAACATTAGTTTTGTGCTCGCGTGTTATCTAAGAATACAATAATTGAGTTCAATAATATGAGCAATTATCTACTAAAAACTGTGTAACAATGGCGATTGCGAATTACGCTTCAAATACGGTGCTCCAACATTACTGTGTGTGTGCTTATGCTTACGAATGAAGTTATTAATGTCCTATATGAGTTTCCTAAATAATGATCCCTTTTTAGAAAGCCAGGAAAAACCATTCCCCACAATTAATTCTTATGTCGATTCCTGGAGTAAGACCGAAATTGAAGAAACAAATTTCGACATTCCGAATGTTACATTCTCAGGTTTGGCAAGGCAGGAATGACACAAGACTTAATTGTAGAGTGATTTAATTACAGGAAAAATTCCTAATGGCAAAGGGGAAACGAAGAAAATTAAATTCCTTGGCTAGCACTAAGGTTCGCTTACAGAAAATGTGACAAAGAGCGAACGAACGAGAGGTCACGAGAGCTTGAGTGACCTTTACACCTCCGACAAGGCAAAGGATTCAACATAAGTAGGAAAGGTCAGGTACAATGGAACTTGGAAGGCAATTGAGGCAAGGTTGAGAATATTTTTTATAGGCAAAAATGTTTTTTTTTGAAAATGGTGGTAAGTCTTAATAATGTCATTCGCTCACTTGAATAGTCAAACGTTACAATTATTCCTATAACTTCTATGTATTGTATGAAATCTTGAAGAATACTCTGGCATTATGTCTTAATTATTTAGAGAAAATAGAGCCTCAACATGTGTAACTGTAAAGTATTCTGATTATTCTCAGAATTCCCGAAATATTACGTTAATCACGTAAATAGTGTCAGGCAGAGGCACTATAAAGACGTGATGTGAATGTGATTGTGAAAATTCGTTTAAATTAAAATTCAAAACAAGAATTATAATTGAAACTAAAATTGTGGGGAAATTAAGTACAATTTTGGAATGAATCCTTGACTAATAATTACGATTATGATTAAAATTCGTGTCAATCTAATAGGCCATTCTTAATTTTTCTTATGCTCACCATTATGCTTACCAATCTTAATTTCTTATTTCTGTGATTTACTTAAAATTTCAAAATAGAATCTTCTTTTTTTTAGACCGAATTGACAGTTACCTTATTCCAAAAACTTTAAAATAAAATGTAAACGTTTCTGAACTTATAATTATAAGTACCATGTACATATTTATATTTGGTCCACAAGAAATTCGATAAAATCACAAAATCCCTTTCGAATTCTCTAAAAGAGCATTAGCGCGCACGTCTTTTATGACGTACGTGTCATAAAGACAAATGACCCATCACGTTACGAGGTCACTGAACGCTAACCATAAGCTCCAACAATATTATATGGCCTGTCAGACGGTCTCAATCTGAAAATTTCGGATCAGATCACTAGCAATTCGTCAAAGTGTCAAAAGTATCGATTCTGACTGTTTCTAATATTCTTACCTTTCGGCCAATAAAATATCAGATCAAGAATTCAAGAAATAAATTAACCTTGTCAAATCTAAAATGTCATTCTAGTGACCTGGGCCCGGATGCAGAAAGATTCTTAGTTTGGGGTCCACTAAGGGCAATACTAAGTGGGAAAACTAAGGAGGCTAAAGTGAAAACTTTAGTGGTATTCACAAAGTTCCACTTAAGCCTCCTAAGTGAACCCACTTAGTTTTGCCCACTAAGTGAAGGATTGGCGGGATGAGCCAATCACCATCGACTACTTGAGTCTGCGCGAGGAAAATTCTTAGTGAAATTCGTCGGTCGGTGGTGTGAACTATAGTGCAAAAGATTTTTTTGTTATTATTGCATTGTAAATTGTAATTAGAAGTTAAAATATTTAAAAAAAAGTTACTACACTGTTCAGTCAGTGTTTTTTCAAATAATAATGTTATTTTGATTGGTGAATTTTATAATTCTAATTAAGATTTTAAGATCTACTCACTCAACGAAGGATTTATTATTGTGTTATTGTGTGTTTAGTTTTCTTTGGAATTTAATTCAATTTAATTTGCGGACAAATGTGTAGTTTTAGAATTCAGGGTAAGTTTTCTAATTTCCAAAACATTAACTGTCATTATTTTTAAAGTAAAGAATAATGCAAACATACGACTAAATACGCTCACAATACTTTACTTTCATAAAATTTTGCTACTATTGTCAAGCTGTGAAAAAAGTTAACGTGCGGAGACACCCCAATACACTACTAAGGGAGGTACCGGACCTCACTTGAATTAAAGTGGAATATTCTCCTTTAATTTTCCACAGTTTCTTAGTGAATACCACTTAGTGAGCGGAGCTGGGCTTAGGTACGATATTTCCCACTAAGAATCTTTCTGAATCTGGGCCCAGGACTCAACATAGAACTCATTTTCCCAAACTACACTAAAATACGGTTCAAGGTTCCACTCCAACTGGTTCTAACAAGGGAATGGCACCACCTAACTCCCCAAGACGTTGACACGGCGTTATATTTTTCCATGTGCCCTGGCACGCCCTTTCGACAATATTTTCGTGTCATAATGAAAAGACTTCTTTCAGACAGACAGACAGAGTACACACTTTTGAAATTTTTTGAAATGTAAAGCTGAAAAAAGAGAATCCATGAAAAATCGATTTTCACAGGGGAGGTACTCATGAAAAATGTGAATTTTATGAACAAATCCTGGAAGATTCCCTTGTAAGCTGATCTCAAGGAGTACGTAGTTTTTTACACTTCAAACTCAATGGAATGCTAAAGATAAACTATCCTCTCTACTTCTCATCCGCTGCTTCACCGTTTATGTAATTGGGTCATTATGAGTGAATTAAGTCTAGTCAAGGAAAGGAAAAAATGCTTTTAAAAAAGTTTACATTTTTATAAAAACATGCATTCCTTGTTAGTAACGAACACACACTGCATTCTGATTGCATTGAAAGTAGTATTCACAGCTCGTATTATTGAAGTGAACACTTCAAAAATATTTTTTAAAAAATGAATCTTTTTATCATCGTATTGACCTTTGGAATTTGTTTCCAATTTGATTTTTCAACAGGTAAGTAAAGTACGTACGTACTAGGCCTGAATTTCTAATTATGAATATAAAAGTTACAATCTTTTTTTTTCTTTTTTTTTGTGTTTTTAATAATTAATTTATTTTTATTTTTAAGGTAGCTACATAAAAGAATGTCCACCTGGTGAGAAAGAATGTGAGTACAATTGCTACAATCCATCTCACCAGAAATACGTAGCAAACGTAGGTATTTGTGGATTGAATGAAGAAGGGTGTGGTACGATCCAACTAAACTGACATGCAAACAACCTCAAGGAGGGAATGGATTTTTAGTACCTTGCAAGTCTTTTGAAGAAGTATGTGGAAGGAGGTGCTATGATCCAACTAAGAACACATGTGCAGTGCACCTCCAGACTACTCCAACATATGTGGTTTAGGACAACACGACTGTTATTTCTCTGGATGTTATGACCCAAGGAACAAATCCGTGACTTGTGTGGATGGAAGGCTCTGCAAAGCTGGACAGTTGAAATGTGGCAGAGTTTGTTACAGCCCAGGATAGTGTGGTAAAATCGTTCCGTGCCTTCGTTCCGTTCCAGACCCGATCAAAATTGTTCGTACTTATTCCGTTCTCGTTCCAGAAAACGTCGTACTCGTTCCGT
>JAQGCB010002408.1:0-11603 GCA_034698835.1 Protaphorura tricampata | reverse complement strand
ATTGCATTGCATGTTCTCTCCCGTACGTACTTTCCTTTTCTTCGTCCGATTAAGTTTCAGTAGAGTTTCAGTTTGATGCTGAAGAGTTTTTTAAAGGATTGCATGTTGGTGGGACTAAGGGCTGTCAGGTTGGATCAGACAGACGAAACGAGAGCCAAAAAAGAACTTGCTTGCTTTGCCTTTCCCTTGCCTCCCTCAAATAAAAAATTCATGATCAACTCTTGAGTCTTATTTTGTAAAGATAGAACGTTATAGTATAACGAGCCTCGTAGGGATGCGTGCTGTAGTTGTACTCCTCTGTTAGTTTGGTTACGTACGTGCCTTATGGTCAACCCTTTTTGGTTGGATATTTTCGGTTTGAACTCAATAAAAAAAAAGCCACACAAGAGGGAAGGAAAGGAACCGGATAGAGTTTGTTGAATTGACAATTGAATTAAGTGTGTTGGTTCAACCATTAGGTTAAGTGAAATTTATTGGATGCATGGTTCGTATATGTGGTACCCCTGTGTACTCCGATTTGGAATCGCTTGATTAGGATTTTTTTGGGGTTAAGGAATCGCAATACTGGATGTTATGTGAAGGCGTGTGGGTGAGTGTGTACAACATAAAGGGGTAAGGTGGATTAGCCGGAAGTCCGGAAGGAAAAGGAAAGTTAGACGGAAATCTTGAAGTTCTTGCCTGAATTTAATACATGTAAAGTTTCTGGTTACTTTTTGTGGGTAAAAATTAGTTTAAAGGTTGGCAAAGAAAAGACCGGCCATGATTGTTTCAGGTCGTTTTTTTACCTTTATTGGCACTCCACCTAAATTAAGTCCGGATACGAGTACAGGGTTATCTTGGGTTCAAGGTGTTAGGATCTTCTGTATTTCTAGAATTTGTAGCCCGGGTATCTTTCTGACTACTTTCTGATAGTTTGTCGGTAATGTTGTGGCAGAGAAATATACAGAATAGTAATATCAGCATTCCAAGACGAAGGGGGCCAAAAGAGATATTCATTTTTTGATTGACTAGGGAACCCCAATCTGAAGAACAATTTGAGATAAGTGAGGACTTCCCGTGTGTATTTTGACCATTAAAACTTACCAGGAGTTAACATTTGCTGTCAGGTGGGCCAAGTCACATAAAGTTGTAATGTATATTGTGTATGTATTGTACATGGTAGTTCAGAACCTTTAGCCAGATACATTTACAGAAACCTCTGACAATCCTTATAAAATATGTCAGACGGTCATGGAATTTTTTATTAATGTCAAGAAGTTCCATATTTTTACTCAAGCAGTTCAGTAGTGTAATAACCAAATTGTTTTTAATTTAGTATAAGGCCAAAAACATTGAACCACCCTGTTTATTATTTCGTATGCAGTGCAGGTATTGTTTACTAAAGGGATAATATCGTTTTTGGTAATGGCCGTTGGTACGTTTGTATTCGATTCGTTCTTTTTACTTCAATTCTCCTTGTTCTTTGAACAGGGAGTGATGTCGATCCTGACGGAGTCGACTTTGTTTAGTTTTTATGGAGAGACACGTTTTACGTCAGTTGAGACAAAGTCTTTGTGTGACCCAGAATATAGAAAGTTATAATTGGAAAACTAAAGGGCTTGTTGTTTGCATTGCACGTAAACTTTTTTTTAAAGTTTTTGGTTCATAGGGATGGATTGTTTGTGGCGTGCTCGACATCGACTAGGTATTCGTTATAGAAATGTCTGGACGGACGAAGTGAACAACTGCTTCGAATGTCTGCTTTCAAATATCAATACAATGTAAATGTTTCATAAAAATACTGCTCATGAATATTCCATAACTAATTTCGGCTTTTCACCCCTTTTTTGAACAACTATGAGCCAAGTGTTTGGTCCATTCGTTCATGTCTACATTCTTTGTGCTATGAAGATCGAGCGCGTTGGTTAAGTTTAGATATAGTTTCCATTGACTTTTCAAAATGTGGCATACTTGGATCTGTAATACCTTTGAATCGGTTCCTTTTCTGTATGCATTGGCACTTTCAAAATTATGATAGAAGAGATGCTTTGTTATGAGTTGCAGCATTCGTATTCACACTTATGAAATAACTCGAAACGGAAGTGCATGTCGTTAAGGATTGGTTCAAATAATATGCAGGGGTAAACGAGTGAGACAACGCTACAAGTTTTCTCAAAACTCAAATTTTGAACCGTTTATACGGCAAACCTGATTTTAGCTATTTGGCCACAATATTTTGACGTTATAGTTTTGTTTAATTTCTTTCAATTGTATAATTTATACACTACACATTGAATTGCGGCGTCTTATTTGGACAGCAACTTCTTGTCTGTGTTCCTTCAGCTTCTCGTCAAATTTTCTGTGAATGAAGAGTACAGGGAACCATACACCAACCACCGGTAGGAAATTAAAGTTTGAAGATTCTGTGTAATAGCACATCCTCAGGTGTCAATTAATTTTTACGATAAAAGTTTTGGAGTAGTTTTACTGGGGAACCAGACCTTTGCAGAGCATTTAAATAATGGCCTATCACCAGACCTGAGGAGATAAAACCGCTGTGCTTGTTACGTTAGCCCTAGTCCTCAAAAGTCTTCCTTTCGTCGTTCAAGCTTCAAAGTGGCTAGAAGTGGGCTCACTGAGAATTAATTTTTTTGGTGTAAAAATGACGGAGAAGGTGAAAAATCTAACAAGAAGTACATAGAAGGTGAGGATTCCTCACGTATGCACTTCAAAACCCTTTTTAATCTTCCCATTAGAGAAAACAAAATAGTACAAGGTGTTCCATGTCTATTACCCATTCCTACGACACAATTCCCAAGAATTGGCCAGAAATTTCGGAAGACTCGAGACTTAAGCCTTTTAGAGTTTAGCAATATTTTGCCAGTTCGCTTTTGGAGTGTTGTACTGATGAAAATAAATTTATGGTGAAGAAGCAAGGATTGCCAATCAGTTCGTCCAGTACTAAAAATCTCTCGCTTTTCAGAATAATATTATAATTTCTTTGCAATGGATGATAGCCGATACTAAAATTAAGTTTTTCACGAAATGTATGCCACAATTGTTCGGACGGGAGGCTGTAAACCGCCCTGTAGCAACTTGTGTTGTGTATTTGGCCAGCACAAGTGGTAAAGTGGCAATTCGAACAACTATATTTTACGTCGTTACGTGGTTCTTTCATAAAAACTTTGGTTCCATGTTTAGTTGGATGATGGAAGGATTTGGTTGAACGTACAGTACACCTGACCTGAACATGAGTGTGTTTACTCTTCATAAATTTTTTCTTGTCTATGTTCAATACTCATTCAATTCTTGAGTTGAAGGTTCAAATATCTCTCTTCTTCTACCACGAATACAGGCGGTCCACGGCGTTGACGGGTCCGTTCATGGGTTCAAGTCTGGCTTAGATTCACGAGGTATGCTCTCTGAGTGTTAACACGGTTCCAACATTTTTTGTGACTTCGGGGAGTTATAGTGTCAAAAAACTTGTCGGGCTGAAGCTCCGCCCATCATGGGTCACCTCAGGAAGTTCAATATTTAAGTTGTGTTCTGAGGTAACACTTGGAGATCTCACCTTGTTAGACTCTTTCCGTTTTTTTACGCTTGTCTCTGTGTCAGTCTTTCTTAATTAAAGGAACTTAGCATGCAAGAGAAAAGAAAAAAAGGAGATGAAGGACGGAATGACTGGGTTCATTACCGACAAAGGTGTTATTAGCTTAACTAGACGGAGTAGAAATTACTGGACGTAGAGGCTGAGGCTGGGTGATCACAAGTTCTAACGAGTTAGTTTTGTGAGCCATTATAATTCCAAACTCAACTCTAGAGTTTAGAATCTTAAGTCTAATTCTTACTTTTTGCTCTGAATGAGGGTGGGGATGAGTAGTACATTAAGGAATGCAAATGGATTATTTAGACCAAGAATTTAGAAATTGTTCTTTCCATATGCATCGGACAGAATCAACATCTTCCAGGAATCTTAAGAAACAATTCTGAGTTGTACTTATACTAGGTCGTGCGTGTCAAGAGGTACTTGTCGTTTGGTTAGTTTTTTTTCCGCAGATTTGGGTTGTGTAACTATATTACTTTGTATTCCTCTGGAGCAGAAATTTTCTCATTCAACCGAATTAGGATTTGATCATTTCGATATTACCGTGTCGGAGACAAAATCCATCGGGTCACAAACTATGGTTCAGTTGAGACTCCAATTAATTCATGAAAACGATACTTTATGTATGTACTGTCGTTAGTTCAGGTTTAAGGCAGGACAAGGGCCACACAGTACATGAGTATTAAATTCAAGGGTATTACTTACTGTAGATATTCTTATCTGAATGGATTCAGTTCTCACGGTTTTGATTAAAATTGAGTTTTGAATCATTGGATTGATTTCCTTCTCACTCACACCATTTGAAATACAATATGAGTGAGAGCTGGTCTGGAATTGAGATATTACATGGCTATAAGCAACCCAGCGATAAAGCCAGATAAGATATTATAGTGTACTGCTTGGTGAGAAAACTTACCCTGAGTTTTAAATAAATTACAAGCAGTTGTCATAAGTTCAATGGTCAAGTGCACTTCCCGTCGAGTCGAGTTAAATTTCACCAAAGGATTTTAGTTTTATGATGACGGAACGAAATTATGAGCAAGGCGTTCAAAACTGCTTCGATTTGTTACGACTAGGACTGCCACTGGTTTAGGACGATGATGAAAGCCTTAAAAATATCACAATTGAAATTTAATGCATGGGATTTGAGTAGTATAGATTTTTGGGTATGTTGTGGGCAACCCTTCGAAGCAATGATTAAGAAACATTTTGTAGTCCTTTTCTCTATAACGTTTACATAATTGTCATTGCGTACACTTAAAATTGCTAGCGCCAGTCATTTTCGTACAATAGATATTTCATATAGATTTCCTATATTTTTCGCGTGATTCGGGTGAGTCACGAATCACAATAATGTTTCAGTGGCAACTCTGAATATTTGAAGTAAGATTACGTAGTTTCATCAGAATTTTGTTTACAGTTATGCTTAAATTCAGTATAAATCTGATTTCTCGGGAAGTTCTTAACTGTATTATTGGAACTGCCGTTAATATGCAAAATATTAATATTTTCAAGACGCCTGGTGCCAGGTTCTTCTGACTGACTTCACCATGTAGGAAAAGTACTAAAGCAATAATAATTTGATCCGAGAGTAGTTAAAATTCCACGGTCCACTATTTGGTTAGTCACTCCCGCCTGATTAGTCAGCTCCAAGTGTCACAAGTTGTTTAGTAATCAAACTTTAGAACTTGATGCCAAGTTTTAATACCCTTATTCAACATGCATAGTACATTTCTCATGTGAAATATGGTCGGTTCAGATTTTGAAAATAAAACTTCGGTGAAGTAATTCCTACTCTAGTAAATCATTGTTTTGCTGTGAATTTAATGGCTGAGGCAGGCATAAGTTTTTTCTTCTTCTTTCATTGCATGGTTTAGCATATTTTTCTTATGAGTTTCTATTTTATTTACAGCAACTGGAGAGCAAGAAGAATGCAAGTGAAGAGAAACTACTGGAACTTCAGTTGGAAGGAGCTGCGGCAGAAACACAGCCAAGAAATGCAGCCAACGATAAAGAAACACCAGTTTGTGTCTGTGATTCCACGACTAATACAGAAAGAAGTGAAAATGAATACGATGAGCTCTACGTGAGGGTAGGAAAACTAATTATAAATTTTAATTTGACTAAATTTGTATGAAATCGTTTGTGTAATAGTCATGCTCATGCTCTTGAACTTTTATTACACCAGAAAACCTACATACTTCCCGAGAATTGCTCAGAAATGTATTCTGGAGAAAATTCTCTGTAAGTCTGCTTACTGTGCAGTTCTCGGCAATGCGTACTACACAAACGAATTCTTATTACACATATTCGTATATTTAAAACCATTTTATTACTTTCTAACAGGAATTAGAGGAGCAGTGCGCATCATATCAAACTGAACTCTATCAAATCCGAAATGAATTGATGACACTACAACACCATACTGACGAATTAGAAGAGACTAGCGCAAAGTTGAGCGATGGTGTCCTTCAAGCTATCAACTCTGACTTTCTTATGGACGGTCAACCAGTCCTTTCCATTATACAGTTAAAGAGAAGTGGGAATTCTGAAGAAAATGGGTTGATTTTGGGTGCCTTGAAACAACTGTCATCCGTATGGAAAGACCTTGTTGAGAAGAAATGTCTTCTAGAAAGAACAGTAACAAAATTGAGTAGTCAAAAAGAAAATTACTCTACTAACACTTCCGATGACAATTCTCTTCAGGATTCTTTACCTTCAACTGTCAGTTCCTCATCGTCTTCTACACTTGTCAATCCAGAGGCCTTCATTCCATCAAAAATTGATTCCTTTGGATTGGAAACGATTCTAGAGGAAGATCGAAATGATGAGGAGAGTCGTTCTGAGTCTTGTAGTCCCGGAGCACCTGAAATAACAATTGGAATCGGTCTACAAAGAACTCCATCCCTGAGTCTGAGTCCAAGTCCAGCTCCCATGACTGTCTCACTTACTACAAGTACAAGTAGTTCAAGTCAGACTGAATTACGTGAAGAAGGCGATGTTGGACAAGCAGAATTTAGAGCAGAGATAGAATCATTACAATTTCAAGCTTCCCAACTTCATTTGAGAGAAAAAGAATTATCAGCAATCGTAAGTTACATATTCCAATTTAATTTAAGCATTCCTAGGATCAGTCTGATCACTGTGAAGGCTTTGATCAACATTTTAGTGTGTTATAATGCAAAGTCTCTTTTACAATCAAGAGAAATAGAATAGAAGAAAAGGTGAAAATTCTCTTCAGTCTAATCTGAACTCTTACGGCTTACTGATGCAACGAAAGCCGACAAGACAGTCTTATTGCGATCTTTTCGTCTTCAGCGGATGATAGGGCTTTAGACGTAACACTGGGCTGGAAACCGTACCTAGTGCTAAAATCCCTCGAAATTGTGAGCTTATTCTTTTCTATACTTCGTCCAAGTCTCGGGAATGGACCGTACAATACAGAGGACACGATTTCGGGGGATTTTCAACGAAACTCGGCACTGGGTTGAGTTTCCAGAATCAATGGTGAAAAAATTGATGGTTTCTGAACACCGTGATATATGAAAAGAGTCCTCTCGTAACCAACTTTTATTCTCTTCATACGAAAATAAGAAACGTTTCATCAAAATCTGCTGTTAAACTATGAAAATTACTAAATATTTGATATATTTTCATAATTTGGTTACTCGTGTATTATATATGTATTCGGCAAATAATGTTTGACGCGTTGATTTCTTAATTGAATAATAATTGCGAAGAAATAACAGGAAGTGACCTTTGATTGCTTTCCTAATGTGGACAAAATGTAGAATACCTTCTTTTTTTATTTTGTAAAGCTTTTCAGAGTAAAATGTTTTAAAAGAGATGATCAGTCTCGATCAGCCGGTACTAAAATTAAATTAGATTTTACATTTAAATTGTTTTGCAGATTATGCTGATATAATAATTTCTGATTGCATCTCGTTTTGAGATTTGATATCTATTTGGCAGCAAAGATTGCTGAACGTCTAAAGATTTTTACTTTCAAAAATCGTTTTGAAAACGATAGCAGTTTTGCAAAAAGTAATCTTTGTAGAAAATGTTATTCTCATTGATATTACAGACTCAGCATGAAACACGAGTGAGTTTTATTTTAATGACGAAAACAAATTAAAGTTCTCACTAGATAAGAAGAGCATGGAGAAAATGAATACGTGCATGCGTTTATGCGTGTTCGTCAGATCTGATTTGGATTGAAACCCTTTCTGAGTTTGAAATGTTTCTATGTTAAATTAGTTTCAATTAAAAAAAGACTTTTTCTTTTTGACAATATTGCCTTTCATTCATTTTTGTGGCCAATTAGTTTTTGAAATGAATCCAAACTGACTGGAGATACAAATTCCTTCCGTCGAATAATAATTAAATTCATACATTCAAATCGTGAGTTTCGGACAACTGAAGAAGGACTATTGCAGTCTGAGTCCGTTATTGAATACCTTTTGAGACTAATAATAATATTGTACGAAGAGAATAGAGATTTGTAATAATAATTACTGAACTTTTCTTCTTATGATCATTAAAATATAATGACTCGGTTTTGACTATTCATTCGTCTACAGATTCACGAGAAGGACGTTCAAATCTCTCGGCTTGAGTTGGAACTTGGAAGACTTCGGACACATTTGGTTGATACGGAAGATCAATTTACGACAGAGACTGTGGCTAGTGAAGAAAAAGTAAAACAATTGGAGAATGAATTGAGTCTACTTAAGAGGGAATACTCTCAAGCATTGCACGACAAGTGAGTCAAGTCAACGGGAGCGGTCTAGCTCTTCTTTATTGATTTTTACCATTTGCTTCCTTTTCCAACGTTCATACTTCATACTCTGGTTTACGGTCTCCGTCCGCTTTTACTTCTCGCACTACTGCACAGCACAGACATTGGGCAGTCAGTCGCTTCACTGAAATGCCCGGAAACCATATATGTCTGTCTATGTCTAATGTAAATCAGTAGAATGGGAAGAAGTTAAAAGTAAATTGACGGTTACTTAGACCATTTTATGTGGAATAATGACATTCCCTACCCATGTCTTTCAATAAATTCAGGAAAATCAAGAGATATTAGATACTTTGGGGAAACTCAAGTTAGGACGGACTTCGGAGTGAGTGGATAATTTTACGGTAAACATTATATTTGGATAGGAAGCACTACTGCAACGGCTAGATTGTCTGCTAGTGGGGATAGTGGGGAAAAGAGTTCGGAGACTGACGATCGAATCTTCCTTCCTGTTCCCACTACCACTACCACTGTCCAGTCCTTTCTTTTCCAGAGAAAATAAACTCTCGTATGATTTTATCGATGAGGATTCTCTCAAGTCTTTCAGTTTAATAACTCAGTTCGCTTTTTTAGGATGGTTATGAGACTCATAATACTTATTAATTGTCATCTGCTGGTAAATGTGTGGTTAAACAATATTGCGTCTTATTAGTAATGGACTAGATTTATATTGGGCTCTTTAGTATAAACTCCAGAAGAAATTTAAAAGTATTCCACATTTTGGTTGCACGATGCATGGACGAAGACTCAACATAGCGATGTACCATTAATACTTTCGATAAATTCTGAAGTTACGTCACGTGCTTGGATACAACAAACCAATAAAAGTAGTCAGATTTCTCATGATATTGTAACGAAGTTTTACCTGGTGGTCGACAGGATGGGAAAAATTATATAATTCATTCGATTTTGCATCGCTTTTTTCCCTATTTCGTTCGCTTTCTATTCCCATCCCATTAAAAGTCAAGAGTCTCATGTATGACTTACGGCTTGGAATATGGATTCAGGTAGTACCAGGTTTATGTATAAAAATGGTTGCTGGTTGCATGTCAGGTATTCACTCTTAGACTTTATGTAATGCCGTCCGTAAGTTTATGGTTTTATATGCTAGCAAGGCTTGTCCAGTATTGATTGATTTCATTTTAGTCTCGACCATAGAGGCGGGTCATCTATTGAATTGATAATTCCAAACTAAACACAGTGTTGTCATTCCATTGGATTGCAGATGAGAGAGTGAAAACATGGGAAAGGCGGGTGATGTCGTGAATAATAGAAAGAGTTCATGATTAGTAGAAAAGTTTTTTTTTTCAATAGAGGTCTTCGTTCAAACTTGAGCGACTTCAATTTCATGAAAGGGTTTAGCGACCTGGACAAAACGTCCGACTCTCTCCTTTACTTGACCAGAGCAGAGGAATATGAAATAAAGTAACGTTAGACAAAACCTCTCAGGCTGTAAATGTTCAATTTTATACTGATAGATGGAGCTACCTTTCTAGAAATGATGCGCATCATTTGCATTTCTAGAAGGTGGCTTTCATCTTAATGTAACTAAAATTCCACATAAGATGATCTTATAACTGAGCCGTTCAGCATGAAGTTGGTTCTGGAAACAACATTTCAGTTCATTTTACGTGTACTTGAGAAAAATGAGAATGTATGAATGTTTAATTTTTAATATTTTTTGAACAGAGAGCCGAGTGAAGACGTGAGGGATGAAATAGTTAGGCTTATGGGAGAAAGAAATGAGGCTTGGGCCCAGACGTCAGCCTTTCAAGATCAAACACAGAAGCTCACGACTCAACTCCAGAATTTACATTTTGTTCTCGAGCAATTTCAAAAAGGTAGGTTGAAATTGTGTTTTAGTTACACAACCGGTTCTAGTTCATGATAGCGGGTTGAGAGCGGTACAAAGTCAATATAAAAGTTTTGTAGACTCAAAAGAATCAGTTCAGAATGTTTTGCCGATAACTTTGTACATTGTATCTCAGAATATATATGTCGCTATGAATATTCAGGTTACTAAATTTTAAATTGTAACAGTACAATACAGTAAAAAACGATTTCAACGAAATTATATTTCATATTTTGAGATGCTTGTAAAAAAATTGACAGGTTTTCTACGATTTTAGTTCTACCCACAAGAAGAATGGTACAGAATAGTAAAAATCGTACCATCTTCTTTTTATGTTTTATTTCTTTTGTAACCAGTCAGATTTCTCACAATCTCATGTCTGGTCTGTATTGTGTATTTGAACAGAGAAGGAAGTAGAGATTGGAGGAATTGAGCGTCGCTGTCGTTCCGACATAAATCAATTAGAGCAGAAGAATGAGGTGCTGAGAAAGGAGTTAGAGAAGCAAGAAAGTTTACTGGAAAAAGCCAAGTCAGGATTGGACGCAGCACAACAGCTCAATGTTCAGATTGAAGAACGGACGCGTGCCATTGCGAGTCTGAAAGCCCAAGGTGAGAAAATCCTACTTATTTTATTTCTTTCTCTTTTTTTTGTAGCTTAGAGATGTAAGATAAACTACATCCCGTAAGTACGGAAAGGAGATATTGGATAGGATAGGAGAATGGGGTTAGCAAAGGAAGGAAGTCAAAAAAAGTACTTCTCCTTTCTTTTCTTGTTGGGGTGAAAAATGACTGTGCTCGACTAGGTTAGGCATTGCATTTCAATTTTGTTTTCACTTTACATTACTTTTTATGTTTTGTACATTTGTACTGATGCTCTGATCAGATTAGATTAAATATTTGCTTGTCCATTATAATATGATCACATAGTAAATCCTACAAAGCAGTGTATTCATCCCAGATTCTCGGATCAGAGTATTTGTATCAAGGAATTTCAAAGAATAGATTTAACCAGCTCCTCATTTTGTACGTTTTGTTGTTTTTTTTTGAAAATTTTGGTATGTATGCATAAATATTTTATTTTGTATTGTCGTATATACTTTATGATTTGTGAAAATTGTGAGCTATTATTTACAGAGTTGTGGTTGTTTGAGTTTGCATTTGCATCAAAGCTTTGCATGTGGCTGAGTGTCAAATATCAGTTGGTAATTTGGGGTGAATTTATGAAATCTCCCAAGTCACTAGCTGGTATTGGCCATTTGGTCTAAGAAACGCACCCAGTTTGATTTGAGTTTGACCTGACATTCCTCCTGCTCGGAACGTTGTATTTTTTTTGCACACTTATCCCAATTAAGATTTATTTACTTTAATTT
>JAQGCB010002407.1:0-11604 GCA_034698835.1 Protaphorura tricampata | reverse complement strand
ACCAACAACATCAGGAATCCGATGGCGTGGAAAATCTACCTCTTCCACTTCCACCCTTCAAACCAAACTGGGTTTGTGAATTCTTATATGTACCAAAAAAGAAAGCTCCTAAAACTTTTCTTGAAATTTTCCAATATGTAGTAACTTTTCTCACATGATCGCTTTCCAGTTCTAACACATATAATGTGTGAATAGTTTGAGATAGATTATTGGAATCTGGCTTGCGGGTCACGTGTTGAGCCTATTCAAATACTAGGGTCAAACTAGAAAGAAGGCATACTTATAGGGAAGTAATTCAATAAAATAGGGCAATATTTTAATACAATTGTGATCATAAAATTTAGCATGTGATTTTGTTTTTTTCATACTCAATTTCATCTTGTCGCTAATCGACTATTCCCACAAATATGCCAAAACCTGTTTGTAATATTTTATTGTAATACTGCCTTTCAAAAGAAACAACGGTAACGAAATATTATATCACTAGTTCATTAATTGTAGACATTGATAATTAAAATGTCAAAAGAAACCGTGTTCAAATTCAATGAAATATGCTGGAATGATGTGACTACAGAAGATATGACCTAAAGATATTATTATATAGGTACTGGTTGAGTGAAATACATTGTGTGACAATTCTCTGTATGCAAATATTTGCACATTTAGTTAATGGTCTACCGGCCACCCTGTGTGGATCTTGTGTCTTCTTCTAGATTGACAAAAACCCACAGTTTTATTGCCCTGATTAAGCCTTTGTAAACATGTTAAGAAATGTAGTCAGTTTCGTTCTTCAGATTAAAAAAATTGAGATGATGGAGAAAGATTTTTGCAGACAGACTATAAAAGAACAGTATTTTAGGATTGATCTAAAGTAAGAGTTGAGGTCATTTAAATTATTCGATGATTCCCAAGAGTGTCAATACAGTAGTTCAGATATATATAAGATACGCTGGTCGGCTTCATGTAAATTTCGATGGAAATACTGTATTCGCTAAACAATTTAATATTTATGAGGGAAATCTATAAATACAGAGGACTGTGACCGTTCCAACGCTTACACAAAAGCAAACCCGCTTAGGTTGGACAAAATTCCTGTCGAGACAGGTTTGTCCAATACATTTTAAATTAAGAATTTTGGTTTGAAAATATAATGTACGTTTCCAAGTATATTGTTTCTTGAATTAGTGTATTAAAGTGACACTCATCTTCGGGGAATGAAATTCTATTATCACCGGAAGCGTTCGCTGACTTCTTTATAACGGTCACCAGTTGGCCGTTGATTTTTAACCGCAGTTTTGATAAGATTTCTATATTCAATGTTCCTTTGTTTTTGTTTGAAATTTAATATGCACATTCCACGACTAAGTGCGAATATTCAAATCAACTGCATTTATGTCTTGTAGATTTCTAAAAAAAACTTACTAAAAAATGCAATTGCATTTTGAATTTTAGAACGCCTAATCCATTCAGAATTCATGGATAGTGTACTATTATAGGAATATTATACAGTCAGGTGTGAGCTACGTGTCAAATTGAGTCTCCTAGTTTAGTCTGTATTACAATACTTCTGGCACGAGCAATGAACAAATTAGAATTGAGGTTAATACATAAATTTATTTGTACTACTAGCAAGAAATCTCCAGTTTGAATTGAGTATTTGCATTATGTTCAGTATAAAGCCATAGAATGATAGAACAATATCGTTCAACCTACATGTCGAGGTTTTTATTTCAATAGAATTTTCCTCCCGTTTAGCATTCATTCAATAATTATCTAAAAATGTACTGGATACATCAGTTTTCATGTATATCTTCCATGTCAGACGCGTGTTTGACCTCATTGGTATCCAGGTCTGTGACATTATTGTAATGAAGCTGTTCTTCCATACAGAATTTAAGAATAAGGTTTTACTATTATTATTTTCTGACCAGGTCAAGTTTAAAATATTTTCTTATGTTGAAAATTATGAGGTAAAAACTGACACTATCGCTCAGAACAATTGAAATACCGAGTGCACATTTGTATACCTTTGTGAAGTAGGAGTTATGTTATAGTGTACTGTAAATTTGAAAGGGTTGCGTGTGTGAAAACCCTTTCTATCCTTGACAATAGACTGAGTGAGCGCGTAACTTGTCACCTCCTCAAATGTGTGCCATATCCATTCATTAGTTAAATTATTCATTAATTAAACTAGCCCTTCCTTCCTTCCTTCCTTCCTTCCTTTTTAATTTTTGTACTTACATAAATGTAAATTACATGTTTACACACAATAACTTCATTCAAATTGATTGACATGACCTAAAAATACATACATACAACAACTGCCATAATGTTTAATTCTGCCATAACTTCCCTCAAAAGTCATACAGACAAATTGAAAGAGAAAGTTCAAGGTGTGAATTTGAATGGAGCAGATTTTTTAAAATCTGCTGAACAATTTCATGAATTTTCATCTAGACTCAAATCAAATGTGATTGAAAAATCTAATTGGATACAGTCGACTGTGTCACAAAGATTAGAACCTTATTTGCTCAGTAGTACAAATAGTAATAGTAATAGTAATGACAATCATGATGACGAAAATGACGATGGTCGCGGTGGTAGTGCCGAAAATCGTACAAATCCATTTGCGAATAGAATCTATCATACAACGACCACTCCCGTCGGCGTGACAGAGTCCAGGAGTCTCTCCAGTTATTTTAGGACAAAAGTTAGCGTTGGAGAGAAAGAAAAAAGTGATTTGGAGGGCGGAGGAGGACGAAATAACAATGAAAAGTGGAGTCGGAGAAAGAAAAAAGGACGTGAGCGTGAGCGTGGACGTGGACGTTCGCGTTCACGTGTTGTTCAAAGAATGGGAATGTCAGGAGGACAAAATGGGAGTAAAAGTTGGATTGAAATGGACAAAAGAAATAATCCTGGAAGAAGAAATGAGGTTGAGAATGGGAATGACAGTCAATTGTCCTCCAGCACGAGTAGTGAGGAAGAAGAAGATATTTCAGAGAGATTTGAACGGGTTATCAATATTAAATCTCAAGACATGGACAAAAATACTCATAGCACGACCACGGGCACGAATCATCTTCAACTTAACGTAAAAATTCTCAACAAAAGATGAATGATTTTATTTTTAGAACTAACTGACTGCTTCAAATAATTTTTGGTAGTTGTATTTGGAAGAAAAATTGTATTTATAGAATTCCCATGTGCACTTTACTTCAAATGTGCAAATTTTAATTTGACTGTTTTTAGACTCGCAGTGCAGACAGGCATAGTTTCTTAGGTGTTTTGGAAGGTAGTGATATAATTTCTCATTAAAAAATATGGATTACGTAATCCACATCTGAACAATTCTTCGATTTGGTCATAAAATAGCTGGTAAATAAATAATTAACTAAAAACCTGTGTCTTATGCGAGACCCGGTTGTTCAGGCCAGGTAGTTTTCTCCCACTTTAGGTGGTCGCTCGTTCAGGTACAGGTAAAATTTTCAATCCAGTACAACTTTATTTTGGGTAGTCCATTTTAGACGTACTAATATATAAATCAAATCCTCCTGCACACCCGACAACCTAAGAATTTTTCTTTCATATTTTAATTCATTAAAAAAATTTCCAATGATGGTACTCTTTGTGTAAAATTTTTAGACTACGCATTACCTTCATATTTTATCTTCCTCAAATAGTTCCGATTGTATAAATTCAATACAGGAATATACACTGATGTGTGTTAAAATTTAGTATAAAGTTACAAAATTCCACAATAATATTCAAAAACTGGGATTTGGTAACGCAGATCATTCGATAGAAATTTTGTAACCATTTTTGGAAGATTATGTGTAGAAAGTTCTAATGAAAAAGTAGATATGAAGATGAATACCGAACTTTAAGTAATAACTAATTAAGTATTAATCATAATTTGAAAGAAACAGGTGTGCAGGAGGACAGTTTTCTTGTCAGACATGCAAGATACAAAATTCATTTGTATCTACACTTGTACGTACGTAAGAACTCGTCAAAAGGAATTAGCACTACTACGAACGACTAGACTACTCTGAAAAACTTTTAATGAGAAACTTTTTCGGTCCTTTGGACTGGATTGGAGTGGGAATCGTAGTCGTGCGCCTGGAGTCCGGAGTTGTTGAACTTTAGAAAGTTTAGATTTGGAAAATAGCTAGGTTTTACTGGAAGTGGAATGAAAGAGTTAGTAGTAAAAGTAGTCGTAGGAGTAGGAGTGCATAAAATATTATAGTCAGTTATAGGTAATTCAGTTAAGTAGGACTTCTATGTTAAACTCTGCCCTGCTCTGGTCGTCCAACTAATGGATGATTGGCATAATGAATGCAAAAGCAAAAGTCCTAGCAAAAAGCAAAAGCCCATGCCTTCCTTCCTTGATGAAACTTATACATGCTAAGTTTTGACATTTAAATTTTCTGGATAAAAATTGGTCACGAGCCAAAGTTTTCCTTTCCAGTCAGTCCGTCCTGGACTAGTTTTCTCGAGGACAGGCTGGTGGCTGGAGTAATTTTAATAGTCAAGGCAAAAAAAATGACAGTTTATTATGAAGTCGAGGACGATGTCGTCGTTGAGTCAGAGTTTGTGAACTCAAACACGAAGTAAGTCGGTGATTAGTAATTACTTTTGGTGCACGACCAAGACTAGGACTACGAACGACTGAGATAATTGCTAATATGCATGCATGCATATCCTAGAAAACTAGGAAAACTAGAACTCTAGAACGTTTGAATACAAATAGAAGAGCATAAATAAAAGTTTGGCGTTTTTTGGCATAGTTTGCAAAAAAAAATTGGGTAACTTAAATATTTTTTAGCATATTGCATTATGGCGATTGCCTCGACACACAAACCCAAGCATACCAGTCGGTACGGTAGTCCCAGATGTGCTGAATAAATTAATTAAATTTTTCCATGAACTTGATGAAAAACTTGTGGAATGGAATTGCAAATTTTTTTTTCTTTGCATTTTTTGTAGCGGAGATCTGACAGAGATGAAATACGAAGACGGTTGGCCCTCGAATCCGAGGAATTGGGGGATAAACCCGGGGGGAGAAAACCAAGCCTACATTCCAGACTACAGTCAAGTGAGTACAATACATAATATACAAGAAAAAAAAATTGCATAATTTATTAATATTGCAAAATGCAAAATGCAAATGCAGAATACGAATGCTCTTGAAATTTTTATGCATGGCCTGGAATGCCAAAACTATTCACGGGTAGAAAATTGTTTTGGTTAAAAAATTATAATATATATGTATTTTTTAATAAAGACTGCCAGTACGTGTAGTAGTACGTAGTTTGCAATGCTTGCTGCCTAATAGCTTCACTAGTCAGTCACTCGTATGAGTCACTTTTAAAAAAAATTCTTTTTTGAAAATTTTTTGAGTTTATACACGGGTACTTAATTGACTATAGGCATGAATCTTCAAATTTGTTTCATGAACGAAACAGCATCGGACAGTGAGTCACCCGGCTCAGACACAGAGGCCCAAAACTCACAACAAAATCAACAACAACCTGCTAGTCTTCCTTGTGTTAAGGTAATTAATTATGACTAATTAACATTTTATCATGTCAATTTATTTTTGTGTAAAGAAGATGAGTTTTGGTCCTTGGAATGCTTCATGGGTCTATCAAGTAGCATCGGTTCAACTTGTAATCTATATTCTATACAGAAATTCTATTATAAATGCACAGCAGCATTCTGGTTTTGAAACGGAAAATCTTATAAGAATCCTAAATTGGGCCCAATAATTATCAAATGAAATCAAGGCATTTTTGCTAAAAATATAAAGTAACTCTCCGACCCAATTAACTGGCTCATAATGTATAATTTTTCGTTTTTCTTTTGGGTGAAAGGAAAACAAGAAAAGTTTTCTGAAATCGTAACTCTTAAAAACCACGCACGCACGTACGGGTCACGGCACGGCACGGATTGCAACATCTAAGAAAATCCCGGCCTAAAGTTTTGGACATGACCCTTGAGAAAACTGAACCCAAGAAGTTTCCTTTCCATTTTCTAAATGTGTGTTATGGAATATCAGATAAATAAGGACTTAGCATTTATAATCCAATTGGACTCGCCTCCTAGGCTGTCGGGCGTAATCAGAATGAACATTCGGATAATTCTAAAGGATTGAAGAAGTAATTATTGTGAATTTATACCCTCATAATAACGAACATTTCTGTTCCACGCATGGTGCGGATTTGAAATCTTGAGAGTACGTACAGTACAGTGCGAGAGTACAGTAGTTTTCATGGAGCTGAGTCACTTAGGTGTGATACAATGGGGAATCCTAGCTAGAATGGGATGATAATTACCCCAAAGAGCTTGACAATCCATTAAAGTAAATCTGCATTTACGGAAATGGACTACAGCTAAACTTTAAGCAGAGAATGGTGGAGCTTTTAAGGGGATTAGTTTTTGTTAGAACGTGAGAATGGACGGAGAGAGTCATAAGCAGCCAGTCTTTGTTAATTACTCAAATAAAGATGTCTTCATACGTTCTATAAATTATTCACAGGCTCAGGGAGGTGGGAACAGTGCGGCTGTCATCAACAAACCTACTGTTGTACCCACGGGGGACCCTATGGAAGATTTCTGTGCAAAACAAACGAGACTTCAGGCTGAGGCTAGACAAGCACTTTCACAAGCCAAAGAAATGGCAAGACTTCAAATGATACAGGTGAGCAAAATATTATGACACTTTACTCTTGGAAAATTATCTTAATGATGGGATTTCTATTATACATAGGAAAAGGAACGAAGACTTCAGTCACCGATCACTGAGATGGTGAGAAATTCCTTGCGTAAAGTTGGGATGAGTCTTCCACCAGATCTGAGAAGGGTTAGTCGACAACTGCTCACGGAAATGAATGTCACTCAACTCCAAGTCATCGTCAATGATCTTCATACACATATCGAGGGTATGTATGAATTTAATTAAATAGTGTCTATCTTCTCCTAGACATTGGATTTTTTTGGAGATAAAAATTTTAGCCATACAGAAAATTTTAATGAGAATATATCGAGGACAGACGAGAGTACTGTATATAATGTAATTTGAAATTTTGATGTGAAATCTAAATTCACAATTTTTGGCGTTTAGTACTGTTTTTAACTTTAGTTTCACCACCCGTACTCCATCATATATTTATTAATTTCTGTCCAATTGAAACAATAACGATATAGGTTGGTATTTATTATGAATTTGACCCATTAGTGTTGAACGAGACGTTGGTCTCCATGCTTCTGGAACGTGACGATCTTCATATGGAACAAGACTCGATGCTAGTGGATATTGAAGATTTGACCAGATACCTGTGAGTACTGCAAATATAATTTAATCCATAAATGTGAACATAGCAAATAACAAACGACACGTACGCAGTATTTGTTCAATCATTCCTGAGCAAGTAAAGTTTCTCCGGTATTTAAATTGGAAACATACACACTGTATGTAGACTGTCTTAAAAACAGAACGAATCCAGAAAGTCACACCAATTGCCCTGAACGGAAGTAAAGGCAGATTTATTTGAATAAATTGTTTATACAATACATTAGTAAATGCATTTGAAAAAGTACGCAAATTCTCAAACATTTTTTTTCACTTGAAATAACACATTTTGAACGTTTCAGCTTGATCTGAGTTTTACACGGATTCCTTGTAACATTACATATTGTTGTATTGAAGTTTTCGCAAACTAGAAAACATTAATTAATTAATTTTGAATTTAATTATTTTCCAGAGCCGCCAAAGACAACTCGCCTCATCAATCGTTGCCATTAATTACTCCAGGCAAAAGTATTCTAGGGAAAAAATGACTCATTGAAACTTGGAGACGATGGCAAACCAAACATTCGACCCAAGTTTCCAATTATTCCAAAAAGTAATTAACCAAGTCAAGAATTGTGAACAAAGAAGAAGAAAGAGCAAAAATCTAATTACTAATTTCAAAGAATGAAAAAGATCTGACAATTTTTTCCATGAAGCAATTGAAAACCAACCAGTGAACTTTTTTGCATCTGAACGAACCAACCCAAACTCATAAAGAAAACTTCTGTAAAACTAAACTAAAAAAAAGCTCTCTCAAAAAGTGTCATGAAAATTTTACACTAGATAATTCGTTCGTTCGTTCATTCGTACGCAATGCAGACCCAATTTCTAAGTACCTATATTGAATCGTGTGCTAACTTAAGTATAGCTTAATATTGAAATACCACGAGAAGTGAAGAGAGTAAAAAAAATTACTTATGTATGATAATCTTATGTAGTGTAGTGAGTGTAGTTGCAGACTGTAGAATTAATTTGACCGATTTTTTAAAATTCGGGACATTTTGAGAACTGCCTTTGCCTTTTTACTAAAAAAAACAATATATTTGACATTATTTTAGCTTCAGTCTTATTCTTTTCTGAAATTTTTTAAAGCAAAGCCCCTGCAGTCCAAAATTTAGTCGAGTCAATCGTTGTTTGTACAGTTGGTGTTTTTTGAAAAACTGTCCAAGAAAGCTTTTCAATCGTAATCAGCTGACCCATAAAATAGTGACCACCACAAATCTGTGTGATTTGACCTGTACATTGTCGTCATCACAAAATTAAATGAAATATGGATCCACGCGCACGCGACCCAAAAATTCACGCCTGTCGTGACACTCTGGTTGAAAAGTTTCCTTGTAACAGTCATTTATGAATTAATGGAGAGTGACAGAACTAATTGCGAGTCTTGCTTCCTTGTGTGGAAATGGAAACCCAATTACCCAAATGCATATTCAATTAATGATAATTAAAAAATGATGATGCGACGACATAATAGTTTGTACGTACTATAATCAAGTAAATTGTGCTTACTGCATCCAATCAATCAAAAAAGAAATCAATCCTACTTACAATTAGTAATTAGTAGAGAAATTGTGTGTAATAAAATAACTATACGTATGTTATCTTGTGTGTTAACAACGTAATGGTCATAAATTAATTGTGGATGTAACTGTGCACAGTTAAATGGACGTAAAAATTTCTGGATCATCAAAAAAAGAAGCTGAAAAACCTAACTTTTATTACGTACGACTACTATTTAAGTGTAACGCAAAACATACCGACACACAATTTTGCCTTTTGTGTATTTTTTGTATTGCATTGCATTGCATTGTGCATGTGCTGTGCAAAAAATTAGTTTGAGTCAAAATAAGTCAGAAAAAAATAATTAGAGACTAATTATGTCTCCATGTACATGACATGTCATCCATCGCATTGTGGTTTCCTAAATGTCCGCATGCACAGAGTGAAAGTGAGAGCGTGTCAGAGGTCAACATATAAATTACTATTCGTAATAATCCTGTCAATTTTACCTATTGCGAAAGCGGAAGAACACAACACAACGCAAAGGCGGTAGTTGAAAAAAACCTAATTAATTAATTAACCAGTACACTAATTATACACATAATTAATTATGTCGTCTAAAAGTCTAAGCCAAATTATATCACTGTGAAAACCCATAAATTAAAATGTAAGTTAATGTAATGATGGATGTAAATTAATTATATTCGCCGTTACCTGCTTTTCGTGAGCTGTGTAATTATTAGCCGGAGAAATGTTGAAATGATCAGGTTATTTCCTCAGTTCAATATAATTAACGACATGGTAGATAAAAAAATCTATTAGAATTCATACTTAAAAATTGAAGTACTACAAAATCCAAACTATTTTAGTTATGTATATGAGTTAGAAAAATTTTTAAATCTGTTTTAATTTAATTTAAAAATTTAAAAACTAAGAAAGAGTTGTTTGACTGCTTGAGAGGGATTTGATGAGAGTAAATTAAAAGTGTAATAGAGAAAATTGCTTGAATACATATAATACATAATTATTATTGATACTTAATTAGTTTATTACGATGATGATGGAGGAACTTAGAGGGATCTCGCACTGTTGTACATGTACACTAACTAAAACTAAAGCTAACGCTATAAGCTATGGCAAGAAAAATACAAGTTATGTTAAAAAAATACCCGTAATGACGCTATTTGCAAAACAATTAATAAAAAGTATACTGATTCGACAATACATTTGCTGGAGGATTCCATAGTTTATTGAACTTTAAGGCTTTGCGTCTATTTTTTGAAAAGTTTGACCTAAATGACCTTTTATGAACTCGAATATTTATCTATAAACTTCCGTTGCATTCTTACGTTTGACAAATTCCTCGTTTTCAGAATTACCAAATTAGGACCTGAATTTTCAATAGTATATAAAAATGAAACTTCACATGTGGATGCGTAGAACCTATTAACCTATGCGTTAGTTTTCTGTAGGTTCCGTATGTACAACTTAATTGCTGGAGTTAAAATTCAAAATAAAAATTGTATCGATGGATAATCCAATACATTTTGAATTGTGTTTTCAGACATTTGATGGTTTTTGCATGACCATTCCGATCAGATCGAGTAGATGGGAATTTTTAATCATACACATATAAGTAATGAGTCAAAATTTCTTTAGGAAATTATAGCTCATTGTAATTCATACTAAACATACGTAATGTGTAGTATGATTCGATTTGTTACTGTCTGGAAAAAACTGCAGCCGTGACAATTACAAAATGGGAGAGCCCAAGTTCAGCGTAATGAGATCTGCCCAGTTAACAAGTTATCCAATGAATTCAATTTAAATCAAGCTTTTTATAATGTATTGAAGGTTCATCATGAATGTTTCTCCAAAAAATATAAAGTGCTTCTCAGACGAAAATACGCTTTTGTTCGTAATGGCAGTGAGAAATTAAAATTCCCAAATCTTACAACAGAAACTTTAGGCAATCAAGAGATACTATACTTTGTGTGTTTTTCGAAAGAAAATGTTACTCCAAAAGACATATTATGATTCTGCTAAAATGGCCACGGCATACGTCATTCCAAGTCTGCTGCAGACTACAACGACCGCCTGTACAGCGCAGCCAACCCATACTTTATCTTCCAATCTCGGACGCTCAGAACAGGGTGCAATATTACACTGCATTCCCCGTATTGTGTTTTGAACCTACTGCTAAAATTATCGCTCGAATTCCTGAAGACCTAAACAAACATTTGTAATAATAAATTATGATATCAGTTTATTCACGATTTCCTAAGAAAAAAAAACTAAACAAAGTTGTCAATTTCATCAATCATGAGTACTCCAACGTGGTTACTCTTATACTAATCTCAAAAATGACACATGCATTGAATATTTTTTGTACCATTTACTGCACGCACGTCAAAACTGCCATTTATTTGTTGATATTGTACGCATACTACGATGACCTGAATTGGCGTCCTTGTCAACATTTAACGAATTAGGAATGTTGATAATGGATTGGAGAAGCTAAAAAATCCTAGTCTGTGTACAAATAAAACCTATTCATAAATTATAAATAGTATTCTGTGTAAATAATTATCTGAGAGATACAATATTTACTATATTTGCGATGAGTGAAGAATTTACGAAGGGCTTGTTCCGTAGAATTGTAATTAGATCTCAATCTACCACTTGCACTTAAGTGTGTACTATTAACAATTTAACAGCCTAGCAATTTACGTCAATTCGACATATAACTA
>JAQGCB010002406.1:0-11604 GCA_034698835.1 Protaphorura tricampata | reverse complement strand
TAATATTACATTGGTAAGACAATGGGAATTGGCGCATGCGTGGAAGTCGCTCCTTCGCTCGCTGGCTCTTCTGTGGCTTACCCGTGACGGGACGACATACATCCTAGTTATAAATATACAAAATAATTACACAGATGTTCTTGGTTGTGTCCTTCAATATATTTTCCAACATTCAGATTTCAAGAATTCAGATTGAAATTGATAATTGAGTTGTTTCCCATGAAATCATATTCGGCTTCGTGTTTAGTTATAAACTCCAATCTACTCAACACGAATGGAAATTGGAAACAATGGAAATTGGAAACAATGGAAATTGTTCCGACAGTGTGTTTGACATTGAAGCACACTAGCACACAAATAATATTTAAAGCAAACAGAAACAGTTTTATTCACAAATAACTCCAGGTCGTAATCCGTCATCCACAAAATTACAATACTGGTTAGATTACAACAGAATTTTTCATAGTACTTTCGCATTACTAGACGTGACGATCCTGTTTTTGTTGTATTTGCGCTTATACTTCCCGAGTCTTTCTTACCCTGTCTACTGTGTCTACCCTCTAATACCGATATGCAACAATGCAACATACTGATTTGTGTTTGGTTTATGAGGTCTCATTTTGCGAGCTCTGGGCCCACCTACCTGTTCTCCGAAGATTGGACAACGAGTTGAATAGGAAAGACTTTGGCATCCGCACTCCAAATATACGAAATACTGAAAGAAGCCTTCTTATGTCTCAAGGATTCTCCTTTGAAAACTCCGGTAGCCCCAGACAATTATAACATTCGTGTCTACACTCTTCTTCTTGGCATGATCAACGCTAAGGAATTCATCGATGCTCTGCATTAAATGCTCTACTAAAGTCTCATCTAACGTCTCATCAGAAGGATTATTAGATCTGAACGTACGTTTTTGTTTATCTCTCACTTTGTAGACTTTGTTACAATATTCAGACAATAGAAAACATTTAATTTTTTGAAGATAAAATGACATTTTTATGTTTGGGACGACAAAGTGGTCAAAGAGAGCTTTAATTTATGTTAGTCTTCCAATTCTTTAGATGTTGATGTTTGAGGGATATTTGCAGGGAGATTCATTGAAGGGTTTACTGTTTCAGCTTTTGTCAGTTTTTTTTGGAATAATTTGCTAATTGTATCGAAGTTAAGCATGTTTGTCTATTTCTGCTACTATCACACTCAGGATTTTTCTCCCCCGGAAATATGTTGTTTTATACACCTTGTCTACGACCGTAGTTGGAAAGAACGCAGAACCGTGAGAATAAAGCGAAGTAGGTTTTTGGCCATTTGGATTTGAATGCCCTATCACACTCGGTAATAACAATACTAGAAAGTCAAAGTCAGTTTTACGTTTTCAATTGCAACAAATTTTAATTTAATTTTGTAGCATTCAGCATTGTAACAAACAATAATTAATTTCCAAATTCAACAACAAAAATAACAACAATCACTCTCAGTAGAATAGAGATAGAAATCTACTCTAGACTGGAGTAATCAAACAAACAGTAACAAATATTCCATTTCAGTCATAAAACTCTTCACAGTGAGTGAGATGTAATGAAGAGAGTTTAATAGCCTCGGACACACTCGGTTGGTTCATCAATCATGAGGGTCTTGCGGATGACACGCTCGTTCTTGTAAATGGTGGATTTCTTCTGGCTGCAGTTGAACCACATTTTTCTTGCGACAACGGACTTGGCGACACACCCTTCATCACAACGACGGACGACTTGTTCAGACTTGCACAAACCGAGACCTTCAACACGACGGACCAAACGCTCATTGATTTCACAGTCGATATCGTTGACTTTCTTGGTGTTGACATCCATATCAATGGTCTCAACATCAAAGGTGTATTTTGGAATGTGGACACGGTTGATTTTGCAATCGTTCTCTTCCAACTCGACACGTTTCTTGATTTCAGGGTCAATTTTGCAAAGACCTTGTTCCTTGGCGTGGAGTGGGGGGAAAGCGTAGCTGGCAACCAAAAGTGAGCCAGAGCTCAATGGGCAGTTCTTTGGGCTTCTCAACTCAGCGACCTGGACAAAAATAGAATAGAAATACAAAATAAGAAAATGAATCGAATAAGTGACCGCTCTGAGTCCAGGAGAAATCAAGCTTCGATAATTACCTTCTCTCCGTCAAAGTTTCCGCAAAGACCACAGGTTCTGTTCCTGTAGACATTGCTACCGTAGACAATAACACGGGCGGCATCGGTGGCGACACGGATTCTGGGAGTAATGACTTGGATTCCACCGTTGACCATAACTTCAATCTTGGCGATGTAGTTGTGGTACCAGGTGTGGGTCTCTGGAAGACGGATGACCTCTGGGAAGTTCTCAACTTGACGACCATTGATCAAAACGACGAATTCAGTCTTGACGTCAGTGTGGACGAGGATTCCTTTGTTGATCAAAGCACCTTGTGGGATGATTTCAATCTTTGTCTTTCCTCCGAGAAGGACGGTCACGACCTTTTTCTCAGTGTTGATGTCCTTAACCAAAACGGTCATTGGGTATTTTCCGGAGCAATCTTGGGTCAAAACGTGTTGGCATTTCTCAACGACATGAGGAGCGAATTTGTAGGTCACGTTGTCGAAGGTGTTGACGAACTTTCCTTCCAAGGTGCAAGATGCTGTATAAGAAAAAGGAACAGTGGATTAGAAAATCATCAAGGAATGTGTGTACGCTTGTAATTAGTTGTAATTTCTAAGGTACTTACGCTCAGAGTAGAATCGGAGGGTTCGGTCACGAACATTCTCGAAGATGTTTTGGGTTGAGGTCAAAGGCAAGATCATCTTGAGCCATTGCCATTGGGCTGTCTTGACATTGTCAAAGGTGAGACGAGTGGTGGGCTTGATGAGGTGGAGGTTGAAGAATTCCTTGTTGGGGGTCATTCTGAAGTCAACAATGAGTTTCTTCTCACCAGCAACAGTTTCAACTGGGAATCTATCGTGGAACATATTTTTGAACAGAATGGTCTTGACGTAATCCTCAACTTGGAACAAATAATTCTTGACCAAAGTTGGGAGTTCATAGTTGAATTCGAGGTGGATTTTGTTCAAAGCAGCGGCTTGTTGTTCAGAAACCCAGAGACAGACTGGAGAAACGGAGAATCCCTTCTTCTCATCTTCAATACATTTCAAGGCTTTGGGTGATTTGTTGAGAGCCCATTCGGTCATTTCTTCGTCACGTTTCAAGTTTCCGACCATCTTGATGAAATGGGGGAGTTGAGTGCAAGTTTTTCCGAATTTCAATTCACTTTGTACTTTGACAACCAATTCCTCAGCGAGGAGTCGTTTGCGGAGGACGATGAGTTCGTGTCGGTTGGCCCAGATTGGTCGTTCGATTTTGTGTTCCCAGTGAACGCAGATGTCGTGTTGGATGTCCATAATTGGGCAGTCAACAATAGCTTCACGGATGGCCATGAGGGCTGGGCAAGTTTCCTTGAGGGTCAATGCGATTTCCTTGGCGACTTTACCAGCTCCAACTTGAACCTTCAAGTGACCGTTGGTCCACAACAACTCTAATAAATATTGGACGGTTGAGGTAGTTCCCTTCTCAAGAACCTTTTGGATTCCAGTTGTGCGGAAGATGGTGGTGATTGGAGTTTTCTTTCCGATGACGGCAATGGCAATGTGACGGACATCTACAGAAAAATAATTATCAATCAGAATCATTCATAATCATTGGGCATCACAATCGCAATTTGTTGAACTTTTGTATAAGGATTTTAAAACTTACTCTTTTCGTTCAACTTCTCCTCGGATGAGTGAATTTCTTCGGAAGATTCCTTAACCAAAGTGTCGACGTTCTTCTTGTTGACGCGTTCTAGATTCAAAATATTAAGAGATCAGTCAATATGTCTGTATAGAGTATAGACAGGTAAAAAAAATTTATTCCGAAAATTACCTCGGCCGAAAACAAAGACGAGGGTCTTGGTCTCAGACTCTGTCATGTCCAAAGTCAATTGTCTCTTGGAAAGACGGAGAGATGGTTCTCCCATCCAGTTCAAGTGCAACAAGGAGGTCAAGGAGTGGAATCGGTTGAAATAGTCGATCCATGCGGATTTTCCTTCATTTTGGATTTTGTAGTGAGTCTCAGATTCCAACTTGAGGGAGAGTCCCAAAGTTTTCTTTCCAAAGTTCAATTCCTTCTTGTATGGAGTCTCAACGGCCTTCACGATCTTTATGACACCTCCTTCCTTGTGGGTTGTTGGCCACAGAGAGTCAGTGACGATGACGGTGTATGGTTTTTGGTGGAAGGTGACGAGGTTGATTTGGTGGAGTTCATCACGTTTAAGATGGGCTGGGGTGACGGCAACTTCGATTTGTCCACGTGGGGCAAGACGGACCAAGGCACGGAATGGGAATTGGGAGACAACATGACGTTGGAATCCAGTTTGGTATTTCTTTCCGACGAATGGAACCTTGAAGCTCAATTTCTCATGTGTTTTCCAGGCATAGACTGGGTGGAGGTCAGCTTGGATTTGGAAGTCCTTGTTGTCTTCAGCAACGACCTTGACGAGTCCTCGGACGGAAACATGGACTGGCATACGGAAATTGTATGTGCATGGGAATCCGAAGATGGTTGGGACTTCCATAAGGTGTTCACGGAGGTGGAGGGTCTTTTGGAAATGGATTGGGTATCCAGTTCGGAGTTTGGGCAAAGTCTCAACGTTGAATTCTAAATATTTGTAAGAAAATTGGATTAGATTAATCAAATTTTGAAATTCGAAGTACAATGATTTCAAATGTCCATTTGGAAACTCACGTTTGATCAACTTCTCCAAAGTGTGTTTGTCGAAAGAGAACATGCGTTCCATCTCATTTTGGATCTTAATGTAGAATTTTCCTTCAACATCATCGGTTTGCTTGCGTTCTCTGATTCCCAAAATTTCACGGATCTAAACAGACAGAGAATTCAGTTAAAAAATTTTAATGTTGAATTATAAGCTAAGGTTCATCGGGTTTTACCTGAGCAAGATCTTGATGAGCTTCACGATCAGTGGTTGATGGAGTGTAGACTTGTTCGAGCAAATGGTTGATGAGTTTTTGGACAGTGTGGCCGTGGAAAGACATTTCCAATGGGACTTCTTCATAAGCACCGTTTCCGAAAGAGAACACGTTCTTGTAGTGAATGTTGTTTGGGATCATGGAGTCCTTGGATCCCCAATAAGACAATTTGGTGAAGAATCCGGACAAATGTTCTTGGATGAAGTCTGTGACGAAAATGTTGCGAGACTTGGTGAGTCCAGCGGTGATTGGTTTACAGATGGTGAGAACAGATCGGGCATTCTTGACCAATTTGTAGTTGATCTCTGTGGTCCATGACTTAAGTTCGGCCAAGTTCTTCAAGGTGTTGTAGACGAAGGAGTGGACTTCTTGGGAAACCTCAAACCAGGTCATGAAAGCAAGTTGTTGCCAAAGGGTGACATCGACAACGTTGCAGTGGAACAAGAGAGAGATAGCGGCCATTCGGACTTCTGGGTGCTCTCCTTTGTCGAAGGCAGCGGACATAAGGATTGGCAAAACTTTCTTCTCGACGACTTCACGGGTCAAGACATCCCTAAAATAAAAAGGTCACATTTAGAAAACTTTCCAAAAAAATTGTAAGTTAGAATATTACATTCAGTGGGAAACTTACATCTTGTGGACCTTAAGTTCTGGGACGACAACGGAAGTGCGGGCAACGATCAAGTGTTTGAGCATGTAGATGACTCGGACCTTGTGGAATGGGTTGACAAGGGTGTCCATGAGACGTTGAACGACTGGGATGACACGTGGGTGTCCAATGTTTCCAAGGACGGTCATCCACAAGTTCTTCCAGTGAGAGTCTTCCTTGTTCTCGGAAACGATGACTTTCTCGAGTTGTTCAACAAAGTATGGGAGGAATTCGGTTTCAACAACTTGGGCATCACAGAAATGTCCGTAGACGGCGACTGGGTAGCGGGTGTTTCGGACGTGTGTGTTGACACAAGCCTGGTGCAACAAAGTAGACAAAGCAAGAGCAGCGGTTGTCTTGATTTGAACGTACTCGGTTTCAACTGGAGCGGTCTTGACGAAGATCTGAACAATTGGAAGCCAAAGCAATTAGATTCGTCAGTTTTTAAGACTTAAGTGCACCTGTGCGTCTTTTCGGGGTTAATTTCTTTGACTTACCAAAATTTCCTTCAAGAGTTCGACGGTTGGTGTACGGATGTACATGGGGAAGGTCATGATAACACGGGCTGCACGTTCTCCAACGATGACACGTTTTTGGATGAGATCGATGAGGAGCTTGATGTTGGGGTTTGTTCCAGCGATGGAAATAGCGTCAATGATGATATTACGACGGGTCTTGTCCTCTTCGGTTTGTCTAGAGAAACAATTGAAATAATTAGTATGGATCATTTAGAGAAAATTTTAAAAACATTTTAGGTGTAAGGTTGAGAATATCATTTTACTTTTTGTCAGCGAATCGGTGGTAAATTTCCTTGACGTCGTTGTAGGAGAAAAATCGGAGGATTTTAGCAATGGTGGAGATTTTGGACAAAGTTTCCTTCTCGGCGATGGTTTCTTTGTCAGTCGTTTTCGTGAGGTCCTCAACAATTTCACGCATAAGTTGGTCAATGCGACGTTTCATGCCTTCGATCTTGAGTGGGGAAGCTAGGAGACCATTCAATGGAGCATCGACGAGAGTTGGCTTGGGGAGCATATTGTTCTCCAAGATTTCTGCAAGGAAATTGGTTCAGAAAATATTTTTATTACTAATTTTTCCGGAGTAAGTTTTTCGGATATATTTTGACGGGATTTGCCCGGAAACTCTAAAACAGCTAGAAAGGATATTTTTTTACCTGGGAATCGGGTCTTGATGTTCTCAATTTCGATTTCCTCGGATGATTTTTGGTTCAAGAAAGCAGCATCCATTTGGGGTAATTCCTCGGAACTGTCCATACGGTTGATGATGTTCTTGGTGGTGAAGGTATCCTTGATTCCTTGGTTGTGGTGGAAGGTGTAGATCAAATTCTTAACAACGATTGGGTTCTTGAGGTGGACGAGTGTCTTGGCATCAGTCACTTCAATCAAAGTAATGTTTTGGACGGCTCCAGCAATCATTTTCTTGACCAAGTGAGTTCCAACCTTCATTTGTTCTTCTTGACGAACTCTCAAGATGGTGAAGTGTTTACGGTCCAATCCACAGGCCAAATATCGGGAAACGAGGGCACGGTGTGCGAAAGCACCGGCACCATTCTCAGCGACATGAACGTACTTGGAGGCAGATGGTGAGAAATGTCCAAGGACTGGTTTTTGGATACAGTCCGTGAAGTTGACGGTCTTGATGATCTCGTAAACTTGGTCATGTTCATTGCAGAATTGGTGGAAGGTGTTGTGCCATGGGAGCTCAGCGTGGTGTTCCTAAAAATTGTGAAAGAAACCCGATATTTAGTAAATGAAAATGGAAAATGGGATTATAATTTACGGCAGTTTCGGAGAAATAATTTACCTCTCGTGAGTCAGCTTCGATTTTCTCAAGAATATCGTGGTGAAGGAATTCATTGGATTCAACGCTGTGAGATTCAACATTGTGGACGACTGGTTGAGCTTGTCTCTGGTATTGGAATGGTGGGACGAATGGCATGTTTTGACTCACGGTGTAGTAAGTCTTGCATTCACCATGAACAGTCTTCTCCATTGTTTCGTAGAAGAAACCGGCTTCGTGTTTAAGAACTTCTGGACGGACATTGTTGGTCTTACGGTCCAAATTACCCTTGATGACGACGTTGACGCCGGTGGTGTCCAAAACAAAGTGGGAGACTTGAGCCTTCTTCATGTTGATGGCCCACATCGGCAAATTGTTCTCGACCTTGAGGGATGTCACGATACCTTGTTCCAAAGTGAATTCAATTGGGGATTCGAGGTAAGCACGGAATTCTTCCGTCAATTCAACGGTGTGTTCTCCGCGGAATTCCCCGTCTCTCCATCCACCGTGGATTTTGTCGTTAACTTCAACAAGCTTGATGTGGGTTGGCTGTGTAAAAAAAAATCAGACTTTTAGAAATCTCATTTCGATTTTGATGAGTTTTGCCCGAATATTATGTGATCGAATAATTTGGTACTAAAATATACCAGCCAAAATAATTTCAAGATACATAATTTTGGAATTTCATTAAAATTAAAAATGCAGAAAGTATCGAAAGCTCACCTTCAAGTTGATTCTGTTTTCTCCGACAACATTCAAGATAACGTTGTAGTTCATTTCAAGTCCAGCGTATTGGGTATTGATTTCCGTAATTCCTGACATGACACGTCCACGGACGGCATAAGTGTAACTCTTTCCAACTTTCCAAGCAAATTCAGATGAGACAACCCCAGCTGGAAAATCAAAGACATTTTTATTAGAAATTCGTCGTAATTTTATTCTGGAAAGTTTTCAATATCGAATATAATCTTTAAAATACAATTTTTGGTTTGAAAAATTTAAGCTTTGTCATTTGATTTTTAATTAACTTTCTCAAAATAATTTTAATTCGAAGGAATAAATTTTGATTGTGAAAATATATATAAGAACGGATGCTTACCCATAAGGCAAAGGGCGAAAAGGCAGACAGCCTTCATGGTAAGAAATTGGCTTTGTAGAATCAGAAAAGAGAAACTTGTTAAAAGGACAGAACACGAATTCCAGTAAATCTAGAAGATCTCACTGAAAATCCGACTCTGAGGAATTACAAGAAGGATTTGGAGTTTATATACGAATTTTCAATCATCTTTCAAGATGACCTTCTGCTCTGTACTTTACTCTATCACCTATCACCGACTCCTTCAACTCAACAGGCATTGCTAAAAGATAATTAGAAAAAAAGTGGCAGAGTTTTTGGCCAAGCGAAAACAACTATAGAAATAGAACAGGAGAGATACCGACTTAGTATATCACGCAAGCCAAAGTAGCCAACATTATGCGTATACTTAGTATGCATGCAATCACTAAATTAAAAAATTAAATGCAGTCGTCTGGTTCTGGTCTTGTCCAGTTGACAGATGACATTTGGTTTGATCCCTAAGAATTTTTATATACATAGTATTATTAGGAGTGAAATCAAATTTGAAAGTTAATTTCCACTCTGCCCTGCTCTACTATGCTAATTTTTTTTACTTTTCTTATCATAATTGACCGGACAAGACACAATATTATAGTTACATATGAAAACTTTCCAGAATTATCTTATTAAAGGAAACGACTCTTGATAGACGAGAGGAGCTATAATTTTATTTTTTTCTAAAATTATGAAATATGATTATGATTTGACTTATGGTACGGTGGTATCCTGGGGAAGTTAAATTGGATAAAGAAAATCATTTAGTTTTATTGCATTTGAACGGATGGACATGACTTTGGAGTGTGGAAAGTTTTGTTCTCTGGATGACATTGGGTTTATCTGCAAAAAAAAATGTGTTTCAAAATGATATGAGCCTTACGCTTAAGAAATTGTACTACTCGAGTTGGGTACGTCCTTTTGTCCAATCTTGCTTTTGCAAAAGTGCAAATCTTAAGAGTAAAAATAGATTTTCCAGTCAAAGTCTTCTTTTCTAGCCTTTGTCCACATCATTACAGAATAGGACAGTTAAATTAGAATTGTAGAAACTACCTTAGGTGGAAACATAACTGTGGCCGTGGCCGTGACTTTTCCAACAAAGGGCAGTTGGCTGTCAGTTTTGATTTACGAGCTCATTTCCGGCGTGTGGATAAATGAAAAACAAAATTTCTGCAAAAATTTAGTATGGAAATCTACAAAATAATCCCGAAAGAAATTGTAATGGAAATCTACAAATAAATCCAGAAAAAATGTAACGGAAATTCACCAGTTTCCCTATTCTAGTAATACGTGGTTCCACACTTTTATTATTAATCAAATTACTATTTTTTATTCACTATTTCCGTTGTGATAATTACAGTAAAGTCCATGGGCTAATTTAATAATAGTCCCAGGCTTCTATTTCTATTTTAAGTTCATTTTCAGTAAACTGATAGAGAAAATCGACCAACGACCAGACTTGTGTCCATTACTTTTGAAACGCAATTAATTAGAAATAATTTCGATTTAAAAATAAAAGTTCAAAATGATTTTCAAAATATGTTTGAAATATACGAAATGCCTTAAAATGTGAAATTGTGTTGAAATTTTTAGTCGTTGAACTTTGAGTTAACGTTCGATTGATTCTTTCGATTAACGGTATCAATTTTTATTCATAGTCGGCTCAGCAATTACGGCAATCAACCAGTGGTACACATGCAGAAGTAAAATGCATTCCCGAACCACTGGACACTAACTGCGTCTGAAATCGTTCAACTGTTAAGCAGCAATTATATTTTATAACACTAAAAAAATTATAGCGTGGTATTTTAGTTTCTAAACTAATAACCAAAAAATTGAATTTTTAACATTCATTTTCCGATTTCCGCAATGTGTTAACTTGACATTGGAAATTTAATTTTTGATAAAGTTATTTGGGTTATTATGTGCGCGGAAGGAGTACCAGTACCACTGCTCTGACTCTATCAAAAAGCCCTTTTGATTCAGCTTTCAGAACGCAGGCAAATAAAAGTAGACTGGTTTGATTGGTTTCCAAAAGTGAAAGTCGGTAATCCCACCCAAATCTGATGGAGTGCTTGATTCGTTTTATAATTAGTTCAAATTTTCCCGTATCTTATTGTTATCTGTTAGACAAATATGACAATTATTTTACAACTGATTTAATTCTTAGAATCAGGAGTTTGTAAGAAGTGTTTGGTTGGATGCGATTATGCGATTGGTGCGAAAGGTTTGTCTCAAAAAAGGAAATTGAAAATGTAGGCTTTCCTCATAATAGAATGTATGTAGCTTCCAACTTTGAAGTTCCAAGTCTAAACTCATGACAAGAATTCATTACCACTATTTTTTTTACCTTAAATGAATACCTACTCGCGAAATTCAATATAATCTGATTTCTTTGAATTTTATTGTATGAATCTTAAGTAATCTTTAAATGGTGTTTGATGTGTCTCGATTGTCTACAAATGCTTCTACCCTTATTTTCAATGTGGAACATTAAGACAAATGTCCTTTGACTCAACGAATACAGTTTAATTTAATAGCATTATTTATCTGTTGGTCTCTTCCGTAAACCAACCAAGTTTGAATCCGATCGTGTGAACGTGAACTAAAAAATTATGTTTGTTTCATACGTTCGTAAAATCTATTCTCACGAACTGAACTGAAGTCATTCAAACCATAGTAGGAACTGTTTGGAAATAATGATCAGGCATCTTCACGTCCTTTCTTCGTAGAGATTGTTGTTTCCATTGGCTTTAGTCGATGGAAACTTTACTCGATTTAGCAACCACGATACATTGTCACTCCTGGGGTGTCGAACCCTCATTATATGGGTTTTACGGTTGCGCGCTTACTTCATGTTCAAATTATTATACATTTTTAGCATAATATTTTAGCATGGTCCTGCTACATAAAAAATTGGTCCAACCTTTGAATACTAGACTAAACTAGGATGTATGTCGTCCCGTCACGGGTCCGCCACAGAAGAGCCAGCGAGCGAAGCTTTGTGCTTCAAAG
>JAQGCB010002405.1:0-11605 GCA_034698835.1 Protaphorura tricampata | reverse complement strand
TTCTTTCGTCTGATTTAATACACTAATGATGTACATTCGCAAAACTTTTCGTCCAAAACGATAAATTGATGAAAGTAGTTGGATTTTAAATTTATTTGAAGCACACCGCGCGGCACACTGTGAGCAATTTCCATGCCGCGTTTGATTTTTATTTAGCAAATGTCCCTTTTTGTGCTTTCTTTGATCCTGCATCGCACCGATGTTTCATGTAATAATGAGTTCTAAAATTAAAGATAATAGTCAATTAAGAACATTGTTGTAAAAAAGTTTAGGCGTCTATCCTGTCCCTTTAATTTTGTCCAGCACCCCGAATATTTTTTTGCTGATTCTGTTTGAAATTTTTTCTCAAAGAAAAGCAGACCTGAATTGGCACACGAATGACTACTGAAAATATGATGGGGGGTAGAACGCAAGTAGTAGTCTATTACAACGTTGCCTTGCTGCAGACTCAGTGGAATTACTCCACTTTTACTAGTAGTTGAGAGTTACACTCAAGACAAGATTTGATTTATGAGATTGACCCACCTATCGCATTAGAAAGAGCTTAATAGTTTTTATTAGATGGATAAATGTGATCACACAAATTTGACATTTAGGGTAGAGTGCCCAGGGCAGGCCATGCATGGCCAGTGGGAAAAAATCCAATTGCTTGGACTGGACAGCCAAGAGATATCAATAAAAAAAAACTTGGAAATTGTTAAAAATTGAGTGCTGGTTGAGACTGGACATTCTGCCCACATCTTAGTCATTCCTTCCCTCACATTCCTGTCACTCCAAAAAACTTTTACGGTGTCTACATTTTGCTTGAAACTAAGGGAAGGGAAGCTTTAGCTTTAGTAAAGTATATATGCAAGGTCATTTCATCATTCTATCCCATGGAACGGAAAGCTTAAGACTTAAGCCCATGGTTTTGGCCCCAGGTTTCACTTCCCTCTTTTTTTTTCTATGTATGTACGTAATGTAGCTATGTAGTATCTGATAGTCCCACCCAATATGTCCCACGTCCATATCCGGAGGAAGGGAGAAAAAGACTAACGGAAAAAGACTGGAAGGAAGTCAAAGACAAATCTGGACAAATCGATCATCCGTATCTCATGCTGTGAGCGTCCAGTCCCGGACGTACGTATGACTCAATTCTTCCTCCCCTATGTATTTGTATGTAGTAAAAAGAGAGAACTAAACTGGACACCCTCACATATCACATTCAGTTCAGTTCAGTCCAGTCCAGTCCAGTTCAGAGTGGGCTAGTGAACTCATTGGACATTTTTAGGCTGCATTAGTGAATGGGTTCAGGATTTTTAGTGAGGTATTTTTTTCCCCTCAAGGAAGATATAAATCGGTCTCCACTTCCGCCAATGGAGATGTTTTCTGGATTAGAGCCTTTGCCATTTGGGAATGGCGACAGGGGAAGCCCAGGCTCAATAAAATACCATCTACTAAAGTAATATATTTGTTAAGAGACATGCGGTGTGGTGGGTATGGGTACTGGGTACGTACGGGAATGGCAAACTTCAACTAAGGTTCCTGCTGGACGTAGAGTCAGTGAAGTAACAGACCCCGGGTACTTACCGAATGGTATCCCTAACTTAAGTTCGAAGAAGAATCTCGTTTCCTTCGCGAAAATAACTTTTTTTTTCGTACTCGTACTCTTGGTGAAGTATACACAGAGGGCATTTCTTAATAGCATTCCATTCCTCACCCGACACAGACACAGACACAGCACAGCACAGCATAGCAAACACAAACGGAGAAGAGAAGCCGAGCCGACTAAGCACATTTTTTAAGACAGTTCAGTTTTTCTATGTACTACTTTCTCTCCACCTTACCTTCTCGGAGAGTCCAGTGCCGTGCCGTGCCGTGCCGTGCTGTGCTATTGCTGTGCTGTGCGAATCGCAATGTTCACTATGAAAATTGACATAAATGCAGGTTTGTTTTTTTTTTCTTCTAAGACGGGAAAGTAGTAGAGAAAAGAAAGGAGAAGACGAAGAAGAAGAAGAGAAAAGAATTGCATTGGAATGTTCTCCTCCTCTTGACTTCTCATTTTGCTCCTGACATTCTTGATGGGTTTGGAGAAAACGAAACTTCTTCCTTTTCGTCCGTGTGGTTCATAAGTCCTGTTTTTCTTCTGACTCAGCACTAGCCGTAGAACCAGGAGCACAGCATGAGTACACACGTGACTTGACTACACGTTCGAGAAAAACCAAAATCCTTTTGTGTTCTTTTCTGACGGAGTCCGATAATTCAGTGTAGTAGTAGAAGTAGAAGTAGTGGTAGTACATGAGAGGAGTAGTAGTGCACTGGGTGCTGGTCCAACTACAGAAGTCTGTCCAGGCACGCACGTTCAAATTATGAACTTTTCTTTTCCAAACTCCATGTGTCTGGTGCTAGTGTATGGAAGAGTCTAGGACTCGTCTATGGCTATGGCTTGGCATGTGAGTTTTCCCAGTCGCACGAACTTTCACCAAAACTTTCTCCCGGCTGGGTCATAGCGGATTAGTCCAACGCTTTGTCACCATTGGAATATTTGTCAACATGTGGGCTTTTTGTGGGATGATGGGGAATCTTCACCAATGGAATGTGTACACTGTGCCATTGTGCGCGGATGATTAAGCGACCGGAGATTGCCAATAAACACTAACTAGGTTTTCCCCCGTAAACCCTGTAAATTCATATGAACTCCCAACCCGTACGGCCATTGTGTGTTAGACATGTGTGTGCGTGTGTGTGTGTTTGTGACATTTTAACAATAGAAATGATAATGACAATGACATTGCGATTGCTATGAGTTTATTATTGCAGATAAAGTCCGCATTCAGTTCAGTAATAATGTGACAAAAAATAAAATATAACTTTTTTACTCACATTTTCAACAATGCAGACCAGACTGATGACTGTGCCTTGTTGAACGTGATACTCTTTGGCTCCCAAAATATAAGCTTGTGGAACTAGAACGTTGAGGTTGAAGAAATGGGACATCGTTCCTCGACCAGTGGAAATCTGTCACACACACAAAAAAAAAGCAATAAAATCTTTTAGTACCTACAACTTTTTTTTTAGAAATGAGTGAGACAGGCGAGAGGAGGTGTCTGTGATTTATTCAAGTTACTCATGTTACTTTTATACTAGTGATACTCTGTCTCGGGTGTCTACAATCCAATGCACTTCACATCCTCTCAAGCCATTCCCATTTCAAATAACTCTGCTCAGAACTTCTTTTTGATGAATTAACTTTTGTGTAAAGTGTGTAGAGTTTCTCAAGTGCTCGTATAGTCATGATAATATCAAATCTCGTATATCTGATCAATCGATCAATATTGAGTGTGTTTTTTTACATGCAGAAAACGGCCACCGTTAAAATTAGTATCTTATTTCTACATACATGCTACATGTATAAAATCTAACACGAGCACGAGGCGTGAACACGTGGAGCCCATAACGTGAAAAGTGAAATGGACGGGATGATTCTAAAATATGCGTTATGAAAAATGAAGACTATTGACAGGTTTAGTATTTGTGAATACTCGGATCTCAATTTGACGGTTGGTTGGGTTAAAGATTGTGGGAATGGAGGAACAGGACGAGACGAGATTATTGAGAGTTCACACAATTTAGGAATAACCGTAGTAGTCTAGCGTCTAGCACTAGCTAGAGGTATTTTGCATGCATGCCATCCCCCATAAGTGTAATGCAATCATCACTACTGCCCTACATCCGATCCAGGCTATTCCAAAAAAAAGTAAAGGACGCCTAGGGACATTTTCTTCTCCTACACCACCGTATTCTCTTCTTCTTCTTGATTGAGAGGAATGAGATCCAAATCGCTGAGAAAATGAGAGAATAATGAAGAAAAATCGAATGAGGCTCCTGAAATCCATTTTATATCCGTCCGGGGTTTACTTGGGATTCAGTTTCTTTCCAAGGAACATTTCTCTACTCTCTCTTCCAAGCTCAACTCATTCATTTCATTCCGTCGAACATCCCAAAAACTCTATCCCATGACAAGCTATCCGATCCAATCCTTTTCCTATGATGCTATGCCCACTTCCAGTTCCAACCAACCCTTCCTGCTGCCCTACAAATCCAATGTGTTTCTAAACTTTCTCCTACAATTTTTTTTCCTCTTCTTCTTGTCTGAACAGGAAAAGCAAAAAAAAAATATAGAAGAAAGAATGAATGGGTTTTGGACGGGGAGGCATGGAGCGACCTTATTATCCCATTAGATCCCAGCCATGAATATCTCAAGTCTTCATTTCTCCCCCGTCCGTCACAAATGACCTCTCCATACCAATTTCCCTCCCGTCGATTTACATTCCTTGAGCTTGTGCTTGTGCTTGGGCTTCCAAAACTCCATGATGTATTGTCAACCTCCCCTCAATTCCCCACACCCGTTCCTACTTACCATTTTCTTCATATTTGAAAAAAAAGAAGACCAAGGCGAAGAAGAAGAAAATAAATTCGTTTTTACATATTTCTTTAGATTTGTACCCCGTTTGTTCTAAAAAAAATCTTTTAAGGGCGACCACCCCAGGCGAAGAACGACGGGAGTTTGAAGCGCCGCCATTATTCACTTTACTTTCACCGGGCAGAAATTTTATGGAGGAACCTCTACTATATTCATGTCATTTGAATTCATACGTACAGTAAGAGTAACGTTCGTACTCGTACGTACATACATAGCATTTGCTTACATACATTTCTCACTTATCATTCTACCGGTTGGTCCTTGCTGCCTCGCCTTGCCTTGCTTTCCCTGCCAGCCCATGTGGAATCGATTCTCTCTCGTCTGTCCCAAATAAATGTCTTGGACCAAAAAAAAAAGAAAAAAAAATAACTGGAAAAGACCTACAACTTCAAATGCTCACTCATTCGTTCCCGACTTCTAGTCACATTCCTCATTCTTGACAGTGTGCATGGGTGTACATGGGTGTAGTGCCTTCAGTTTGTCGTACTCTACGACTACTTCCTTTCGTCCTCGATTTTTTTTTCTCTCTCTCTCTTTTTCTGTATATTTTGTATACTGCGGTTTTCAATCTCTTCATCTCAATCATTCCTTGCTTTTCCCTTGTCAACCCCCCTATACAAACCGGGAAGGTACTCTTCGTCTCTGTCCCATTTCTACTTCCTGTCAATCCACCCCGCCAAAAACATGGGGTTATTCAGTTTATCAATGAAATCATTCCTTGGAAGAGAAACATGTTCTCTTCTCTTCCCACTGAGTCGTGAGTGAGTCACCCTGCCGTGCCACTCAGGAATAAAGAGATAAGCCTTACTCAAATACACAAAATAGGAAGTCGTTCAAATACGCGTGTAGTGAACACTGGGTTCAATTCATACTCGATCCACCTCAATTTTTACGTTTAGTCAATCAGCTCTGAGGCTATTTTCCCTTCCCGGCCTGAATTAATTTGTGGAATGGCGTGCGTAAATATAAACAAGTAAATTAAGAATCCACCGATTGAGTCCTTAGAATATACATGCAATTTTAGATTTCGCGTGTGCATTGGAAGAGTGTACTTTAGAGTTCAAACCACCCAATCATTATTATGCACAAACCAACACTCATGTCTTGTTGTCTTTGCTCTCAAGCCCATAAACTACTACAATCGCTACCATCCCTTTGTTGGACGCCCGGACAAAGTTTGCTTTTCATAGAATAGGGTAGTAAAGCCTTAGTAATAATACATAGTGTAATATTGTTCCTCCAGTCTCGGACTACAACCGAACCGCTACCGGTGAAGCTACCGGTGCTTCAGTGTGCAGTTCTTTGGATTCCTATAATTCTATAGTAGTCTGACAGTATGAGAGTCAATTTACTTGTTCTACTTCCTTCCTTCACCAAATTCATTTTGTCATTCCTGGTCTAGAACAAATTCGAAATTCTCTTTCAATGCCACAGGATAAGCCAGAGCAGACCAGAGCAGACCAGTTAGGAGGATAAATATGTATGTATTTGTCCAGGTCTCCAGGAAATGGGGGAACTCAAGTGTGGAGCAAAACCTCTTCGGCACTCATGTATAGGAAAGCTATACACAACTAGACCAACTTATTGAAATGCGAAAATTATGTCAATTTAGAAGCAAGGCTGGTTAGACTAAGCTAAATCCATAGCCACTGCTGTGCAAATTCCAGGAAGGACTTGAGTTCCTATACTAAATGTTGTTGCCTGGAGAAGAGATAAAGTATCTAACCTATATTTTGAACATCACTTATCGATTTCACCAGTTCGCAGTAAGGTAGGATGGATTGCCTGCCCTACGGTGTCATTATATGGTATGCGGTGTCTTTGGTGGTTAGTGAAATTCAGGCAGGACCCTTCAAGTAAAAGGCTCACGAGGAATCCAATTTTGGTGTAAAAATCGAATTGGCACAACACATGTAGATAGAATTTTGGTAGATTGCAGGAAACGAAAAAAGTGGTTTCCTTGCGAATATTGGATTTTACATGGTGGTAGTTTGTAGTGAAGGGTCCTGGCCTGGAGTAGTACTAGGAACCAGATTAGGAATTGTTAGAATGAAATGACGGACAAAGCGTCCGGTCCACATCACATCACTTTGTACACTACACTAAACCCCGAGTAGTCCACGAGAAGGAGAAGATACATTTAATGCGATGATGTCAGGGTTTGGTTCACTGGGCGTTGACACTTCACACACCCTCGCTTAAACCACATCAACACTTGCTATCCGTACAGAACTAGAGGGAAGGCTTCACAAGGACTTTCACCGACTACGACTTTCTCCCGGCTACTTTCACCAGTACCATTGTGTGGGGATTGTAACTGGAGTGTAGTGTCAGTCACATACTCCCAAAGCACGCGATGTTGTGTAGAGTAATGCTAATGCTATGCTTGCTTCCCCTAAAATGTGTTGGGATTCTCACCCTACATGATAACATATTTTCACCAATACGACGCTCATTATACTACGGTCATTTGATCAGCTTACCTACACAATTTGTTCTGATCGATTTTAGCCGTACAACACTTGATCCTGCTACCACTGACCGTATAACGGTTGACACTGTAACCGTGACCCATGCCCTGAAATGTAACCCGGAAGCACTGTACCGTTTGCATTGAAATTTTCATATACATATACAGTCGGAAGAAAATACTAGTAGATTGAAACGTCCCCTGGCCATCAACCTATGATAGTGATAATAAACTTTACAAGTAATTGGCATGAACAGGTAGTACGGTACAGGGCTTTGCCGTCTAAGAGGATTGCGAGCTGCACGAAAGAATGCTTTTCCTGGGTTGAAACTGTCAAGGATAAGTTCGGAAGAGTAGCGTTGAGTTTTTCTGACAAACTCCATTCATCATTTTGTGAATATATTCCATTATTAGATACACGTACGTACACAGTACACACATCACTCAATGAACATTTCATCCATCCATCCAAGGAGGCGTTCATCCGAAAGTACAAAATCCTTGATATCCGATCTGAGTGAGTTCGGAATCTTCACAGATGGAAACCAAACTTCAGATAGAGATTATTGGACTTTGCTCAATTGCTCAACACCCACGCGATAAGTTTATCACATCACAATTCCTCTCACACGCAACATACTTATTCGGCATTATTCAATTAATACTTGCAAGTTACTGTCAAGGAATGACAGGTATCTCTGGCTATGGCATGACACATCTCTCAAATAGCTTAAGGAATTCGTAGAGAGTATGAGATTTTCTTAAGTAACCCATGGCAAAAATTTATGGTGAAAGTTGAAGTGAAAGTAAAAACGTACAAATAACCATTGCAGGCAAACCAGGAAATTAAATTAATTTGAAAATCTGTAGGTGCTGTGCTAGTGCTAACCATTGACTGTACATCTTCCCAAATAAGCTGGACACAAATGATGATCGCCTAAATTCTGGTACACCCTAAGTTGAGGTTATTCTGTATGTGCTGTCACTACCACTCGAACGACATACGTGAAGAGATGATATGAATGAGCTCCACGACTCTCTTCTTTGAGTAAAAAAAGGAGAACAGCATGGGATTCTGACTAAGGATCTCTATTAGAGGAAATGATTGATGCATTGAAGCCGAAACGTAGGATGACAGTGAGTCCACGGGCACTTCCCATGGATGGAACCTTGTTAGGGATAGGAGTCGCCAGTAGTAGTGAGTAAAAGCACAAGTGGTTCCTTTTCCTTACTACTTTCACTTGCTTTCACCTTGTTGCGGAATGGATGATCCTAGAGAAAAATCCTAGACTCCACGACACACTACGACTAGACTACGATTCTCCATGACATGGTTAAACTATAAAAATATACATACATATATACGTACACCAAAAAACTACTTGAAGACGGGGACATGGGCCGTGAAATATTACCATTCCCATCCTTCCTTTTTGCTCCGACATTCACATACGACACACACACACACATGACGACATGACTATGCAGTAGTGGGATGTGAAGGAGTTATCTTGAGCCTGAACGCCAAATACACTCAAAATCTGACTCTCAATAGAAAGACCTCCTGAACCCAGTCTCTAAATTGACTCGAGTGAATGGATAATCAGGTTATCCTCTCACATTCTGTATAATTCAAATGCGCACATATATAAGAGAGAAAGTCACGTCAAGTCAAGGTGGTCTGGTCTATTCTGGTCCCTATCTGAAGTATTACATACATACATACATATGTATAATATTAGCCCATTCAGTTCAGTATCAGTTCAAAACTAACCTAACCTCAGGACATTAGATTTATTCAGGTGTAAATTTAGGTCATTAGGATTATGGAGTGAAACCACGCGGGTGTTCTTCTCTCTTCATCTTTCTAGAGTAAGAAGGTAATCTGGACAAACTTGAGGAAAGGAGAGTTAGGATTTCCTCTCACTGACTTACTTTTCAAGAGATATGATGAATGAGGACAAGGTGTCAGAAATTATACCAATGCTTCGTACCTGTCAACACACGACACTCAAATTTGTATAAACTACCTAGTGTATATAAATGGAGTTGGATTCAGGAGTGGTTTCTAAGAGAGTCAGAGTAAATCCCTGCCAACTAATCCTAGCCTTGTCCAAAGTTAAGTTTAAGTCAGGAGAGGACTTCATTCAGTCTCAGGCTCAGACTCAGGGTGCGTGCATGGATGAATGAATGAATGAGTGGAGAAATGGAGTTAACCAAGATAACTAGTTTAAGCTCTTAATTGACTTACACATTCGAATCAAGTACTTTATAATAATGCAATTTTAGCTTAATTAACAACTCTCAAACACTCAAAGGAAAGATGTAAAGCTGTTGGAGCTGTTATGTTGTAACTTTGCGTGGGATTTTGAAGGAAAATCTGGGTTAGTCTCGTCTCTGATAGAGTATAATCTAATAGGGTGGTTCACAACCAATTACCAAATCCGAGTTGGACATTGTTAGAAATACTCGAAACAATTTAAAAAAAATTCCACTAGAAGTCCATTGAATGTTTTCTATCACAATTTGTGCGAAGAACAAATGAGGTAAGGTGAAATTAGTCCATAACTGGTAAGAAACTACGGATTTAAAATAATTTAGTGAAACCTTTTGAACCACCCTGCACATAATGTTTCCAACTACCGAATTGGACACTAACGGGTTAACGAACAAAGAATTCACATCAACGCAATGCAAATCCTTGAGAATGTCCCAGTCAATGTAGTGTAAATATAAGGACATTAGGGCACAAGGAAACTACAAAGTTAGTATAAAGTGTCACGGAAAAATTATCAAATTAAACTCAACGACATTTTAGCCTTGGCTTGCCTGAAAGAAATGTGAACATTACGCTCCTTCAGATAGAGAACCGAAGAGAAAGGAAAAGGAGAGTACAGATTTGCATGCAAATGAATGCTAAAAATCAAGTAAAGAATTTAACATGAAGCCTTTAAGAACTCTTAAAGCCTCAAAGAATTTTATGCTTAAGTTCTCTCATTCAATTTGACTGTCTAACCTACACTCCGCCAACACAGATGATGTATCTTCCATATTTATGACAGTCACAGAGACAGAGACTTAGTCACATTATATTACAAACTACGGTTTCGACTTCAACAAAATTACTTTGTTCATAAATTGTGTTTTTTTATTCTAGAATTTTTCTTTAATGTCACGGACTGGTCTTTTAATGTCCTTTTTGCTTTCAACTCCGCGATTTGGATTCACTTTTATATTCCCTCTTAGAATTTGGCGACTATTATGTGGTACTGTAGAAATTTTTTAGTGTATCTTATATTTTCTATCAGGAGAGATTGAATGGTTGGAAATTTTGGCGAGATTCACTTAACATGTACCGCTTGATACCAGACTATAATCTTTTTTAATTAAGTTTGGACGAGAAGATGCTATCAAATATTTTTATATTGAGATTAACTGGTAATTAAATCATAGTAGCCTAAAATAGTGTCTGGGTTATTCAATTAAATCAATTTGGCAATAAGATAGCATCATCGCCTCGATAGCTCAACGTGAGGCTACGCCGTGATGCCAATTAAAGTAACGCTGCATCCTCAGTCTGATTTGGCTTCAGAATCAACTTAGTAATTCCATTCCAAATGCGTCCCTTTAATTAAAACGTGACGGTATACGGTTAAGGTAAGATAATAACTGGAATTAAGAATAAACCCACAAGTATTCGAACACGTTTCCTCTAATTTCCACATTTTGCCATTTGTGCTATTTCATTTCCCCTTACCTATGAGTTCTCTCGAAATCCAAGACCGTATGACCGGTTGCTTAGTAAATAAAATATCATTAGCTCCGAAAAGCTATAATTACTTGAGAATTTAATCGTAGGAAAACCTTTCAAGGAATTCTCATTGGATTGTCAACTTTCACTTCTCAAACTCTGAGTTGGTGTTCACAGAAGATATGTAATTTTCATTAACTCAACGAATACCAAATTCAGAGAAGACATAATACTTTCACCGGTTTCTTTATGGCCTCCAAGAGTCCTTTACGAAAAAAACCTTGTCAAATCACTTTTACTGCTTTCGCCTCGTTTTTCTTAAATAATTATTGTATTAACTGCCAACTCAATTACGAAATTGTTGATGAAATTCCTGATCCGAAGTTGAGATGACAAGGTGATATGTATGAACCTCATAGCATGCCCAAGTTCCGCAATCCAATGGGGGCGAGCATAGTTAATGACAGAAAATAAGCCCAACCACAATATGACAAGCTCGGACAGGTTATCAGATCTTGAAGCTTTGTCCGTCCAGTAGTTTCATATATAATCGAATCTACAGTAATCAACTGTTTACACAACTCACCTGGCATTCGTACATTCCTGAGTCTCTCACTTGGACGTACTCAATCAAAAGCGTCCATTCGTCAGACCCATCAACATGTTTGATTTTAAATCTATCATCATTAGTATAAACGGTTCTGCCGGAAGTTAGAATGTGCCAGTCTCTTCGTCGTATCCACGATACCTGTAAAGTAGGAAAATTGTAATTTAGTAATTACTTTGAATTGTCACAAAACCATATCTTCTTCCCAAGGCACTAAAAGACAGTTCCATATAAAATACCAAAGAAAGGGGATACCGGAGTGCTTCAAAGGAAATCAAATACTCGGAATTGCTTTTGTAGTCTCACATTGAACCA
>JAQGCB010002404.1:0-11606 GCA_034698835.1 Protaphorura tricampata | reverse complement strand
AGAAACCTTATTACATTATGAGGGGAAAGTACTTTCGCCCTCATTTTGGTGTCAAACTACTAGAAATCGACTTTCCCCTGGTTGACTTGGCTGCCCTGGCTGGTTATGCCCAAAATATCAAGTTTTAACCGCATCCCGGATCCCCGGCATCATCGGATTCTAAATTTTCAACGGGTTTTCTGAATCACATGGACATATGTGTATGTGTATCCATACTTCATATTAATGTGTTACGCGTTTTACTCATGGTAAAAGGAAATACGTACGTACGTACTACATTTATGTTGTTGCCAGGATACACTACTATAAGTCAGAATTGGAATTGGAAAGGGTTAGTCAATAGTGCATGGAATATTAGAGCACACAGAGCACACCGTACGTACGTACGTAGTACGTACTGGTAGTTAGTTTTGAATGCACTCCATATTTGACTCAAGTTTTGGCATTCATCATGACATGATGGTTCCGGAATGGGAGTCTAAAACCCATGATTATAATACATTTATGATCCTTTTGCGGTCACCCGGGTTCCCAGACCTGACTCAGACTCAGACTACGGCAGTGGCAGTGGCAAGGCCAGTTTTATCTTCATTATTCGGTCAAATTGTGTCTAAAATGGTCTCAGTTAAAATACATATACATAACATACGCTTCTATTCTATGTATGTCTGTGTATACGAATGCCACCCTGACCACTGCGTAATACTGCATAATTTTTTTCCCGTATTTCTAATCTCACTGGAAATACTACTACTGTGCATTGCAGCAATAGCAATATTTTTGTGGTCAAATGCACTTGAACGTAACTTGAAGTGTACAACGCAGTAGTTTATAAATAAATATGCAATATGCAATGAAAACAACCAGGTTGGTACATAATAAATTGGCACAGAATAGAAATACACATTTGACTCCGCCTTTTCCGCACCTACAGTAGTACGAGCGATCCATGGGTTATTATTATCGGGATTTCGATTTTTGCAGGTGTGGTAGGAAGTAGTATGGTGGGCGGTGTATTCTGGTTAGGTTATGGTCCGAGTCCTCGAAAATATGACAGACTTAGTCTTTTTATGAATATTACAGTTAAGCATGCATGCATGTGTGTGTTAAAAGCTAAAGGACACAATGCATAGGATTGTCAGCAGTTAACTGGGGTAGGTTTCTTGCATGGGGTTTTAGCAGAGATTGGGTTCAATTTATGGATTTTGAGACTTATCCACTAGCTTAAGACTAAGGCCGAAGACACCTCAAACTTATGTAGAACTTTGCTTTGACATGGATAACAGCTCTTAGTGGCTTCTATTTGTTTACCGATCAAATTCTATGATTTATGAACATGTATTTATGCGTCAAATCTTGTAGAAGACAAGTCAATGCTTCGTGGGATTACAAGGCAGCCACTTTTGGTGTAAATGTTTTATATCATTGTGTAAATAATTTCGTATTGAAAAATACTTGTTAGTCAACACTGTTTTTACATGATGAGTCGTTCCCGTATAAACTGGCAGGAACTTTGGAAGTTTTAGTTTGATTTTTTATTTGAGAACAACTGGTAAGTTCATTTGTAATGTAACAACGTAACGCAACGTACATTTATGGTTATTTATTATTCAAACCTGGTTCATAACGTGTTGGTCTGTCGGGTTGTTCCTGTACATTAGAGAATCTAACAACCGGTGACTCGAACTGCAATTACATTTATTATGAAGTGATAGGACCACTGATGAGTTGAATTGAATGTGTGTTTGTAATATGGACACAGGATATGACTCCAGATGGATTGTTTGTTACATACATACGGGAATGTCTTAATTAAGAATTTATAGTTCTGATAACACGGCAGCAAAGCAATAATAGCATTTGCCATCAGGTTATGAATATGATGGCTCAAAATGTAGTCATTATCACTGCATGGAGTCCCCACCTTGTTGCACTCCAGCTGCATTGCATACTGCGATATGCTTCGGTACGGTTCACTTTGAATTTTGAAATATCATAGAATTTATTTAAATTCGGTATCAGCCGATGCATGTGCATGTGTAATGTACGACGAGCGGAAGCTCTGGAATGTTTTAAAAACTTTTACGACTCCTTTTTTGGCAAAATAGCGTCATGATAATGTGTTTTTTCCCGCGTCGTACGCAACAGCATCGCAGGGGGTCATTTCAAATATTTGCGCTTAAGTACTGGTACAGGTTGTCATTTGAAACTCATAGATATTAAAATCTATGGACTGGACTAAAACCTGGAGTGCTTCCTTGCGTGGGTCGAAACAATTAAAATCGAATTGAATATTTTAATTGAATTGAATTTCACTTTAGAATAATAAAAGGGGAAAAAAAGACAAGGTTCTTTTCGTTCCTAGCTTCCAAAAAATTTTCACACACATTCATTTCATTTTCATTTCATACATTTACATTTACATTCCTTTAATGTTGACGTGGAAGCACTTGCTCCTGCTTTTATCTGATGAGAGCTGTTCAGCATGTTAATTTTCAAAGTCGTCAGTCGTAGTCTTCTTGCACCGGGTCGGTTCGGCCCTTCTTTTCTTTGATTCTCTGAATAAATATGTATTCGTCTTTTATACGGGCAGCTAGGGATAGGACAGACTGGACAGACCAGAGCTAGAGTAGTCAAGTCACTATTTGGTCTTACTGTGAAAGGGTTGAGTTAGTTACTTCTTGAGTGCCCTGTCTGTCAGGGCAGGCCAGGGACGGTCTACGAGGACCAATGTCTTAACAAGGGACAGAATTCTGTTGTAAAACCTGTATCACTGGTGCCAAAGCCCCAGTCACGGATACAAAGGTTAAATTTCTATTTCATCGCTAGAAATTTGAAATTTTGATATAAGACTATCAAAATCAAACTATTTTGAATCTTACATTCGAATAATGTTCCTTGTAAAGAAATGTGACTACTACTTCTTGGGTTCTTCTTGGGTTATTCTTTGTTCAAACGTCAGTCCGGTGTTCCTTATATAGGAATGAAAGAAGAGAACAGACTCAGACTCGACTCTTATTTCTTTCTCTCTTTCTTTTTTCTCAGGTTCACGTTCTGTCCACCAGTAAAACCTAGTCAGAGTTGATTAGATCAAATTGGACAGGACAGAATGATTTGGGGAGCTGCCGTCTGTGCATGTGCATGCATGCCTTATAGTCCAAGCCGGTTTCTTCCATTGTCCTCTCAGAATTCTAGTTAAATGCATTTTTGAAAAGCAGCAATGTTTGTTTAGATATTCCATTCTTATAATTTTTTTTACGATGTAATACCTAGTAGTGGTAGGGTGTCGGGAGTAGTACGAGTATGTACTGTGTATGACATGAATGCATTTGTCTTGGTGGATGGACAGACGGACGGAAGCCCCCATTATCTCACTTTTTTTGAATGAAGTGTCTATTTACTAATTATTTATCTAGTCCATGCCTGCCTTCCCATCCCTGTCTTCTCCTTATTAGTGTCGTGTTCATGTTTATTTCAACTCTGCTGTCTGTTTCCTTTACGCATTTTCATAAGGAGAAGGTCTACAGTGTCAATTCATCGGACAAGGGAACGCCGAACGCACAAGTTCGAATGTGAAATTCTACTGTATATACGCACGTGACTTAACTAATAGTGAAAGCCACATAGAAATAATACTTCACATCAAAATACTGCCCCTTGTTAAGGTCAGTCTGACTGTCCATCCCAGTGCACAGTGCAGTGCGGTATGAATGGAAATGGAAATGGAGCTATCCTGACTGACTGAGGTCTGTCGTGTCGGTTAGCTAACATAGTTAGAGGAAACTTTAGTTTGGAAACTCTTTGAGTCAAAGTCATAGTCATGAGAGTTGGACGGACGCACATTTTGGGCTACCACCCCGTTAGAGGAAAAGTTTCCTCTCTTTTCTAAGGTCTTTTTGTGGTTAAATTGTAATGGTAATGAAAGTAATGATAGACCGCAGTGCACTGCGCTCTGTTGCTCTCACACTCCATCTACTACATTGACCTTGAGTCCGAATCTAGCACCTTAATTTTTGTCTGTCCGGTTTCTTTGGTTCCGACTCATTTCAGAATGCACTAAGGAGGTTTTGTATTTGTACTTTGTCGATTCTGCCAAATTGAAACAATTTGGTCCGGACGTACAAAGTGCTACATAGATTTTTGGTCTTTCCTATTTATGTTATGGGGAAATATTTTTAGATAAAATGAAATTTTGTGGGATTTCTGACCAGACTGAGCACTAGGACCTTGGTTGAAATCGTGTGCCGTTTTTTTTTGGTCTAGTTTAGTTTAGTTTAGTTTGAATTGGTTCAGTTGAAAAGAATGAGTTTTAGTGATGAAAGGAGTAGTAAGAAGAACGACTTGTTGGATGAGGGAGTTTTTGTGAAGGAACAGAACAAGTTGGTGGGTTCTTCTCCCTCTGCCTCTCTATTTTTTGAGAGAGAAGTCGACACTGAGTAGTCTGATCACGTAGGAATTTTGTTTCCGGGCCATGGCACCTGCTGGCTTGAATTTGTGTGGAAGTACATACACGCAGGAACTCCTGGATGGATATCTTGATATCTCTCATACACACACACTACACACACGTCCATATGGACTTAAACTTTATTCAGGTAGTCAAGTCGTAGTATCAGCAGGATAATAGCTTTGGAAAAATCTTCATACAATGTCGGAGGTAAAATGTGTGGAGTTTTTGACTGTGCTCTCTCCACTGCACTCCTGTCTTGTGTGCTGTGTGCTGTGCGTGCGTGTGAACGCATAGTAGCGGAAACTAAGTATTTTATTTAAGAGGTTGAGCATTTTATTGTGTGTATGTGGTGAAATAATTATTCTCTCTCTCTCTCTCTGTTTCCAACTTGGAAATACATACGAATAACATTTGTAAGTTAGTACTTATGTACATACAGCATGTATTACTGTACAGGTAAAGGCACCAGGTAATATAATCCGCTCAAGTTTTTCCATGCATGGTATGGCATACAACCACCTACGGACTTACGAGTATGTAACGTTAGAGTTAGAGATAAATCGAATGGATATGATATGAAACGAGAGATTAAAGTGTGACTACTACATAGAACAAGAAAATGGGTGATATGTCGATACTCCAAAAAAGGTTAATGGTCTGGGTGCATGATTGTGAAAAAAACATGGGGAGCGTACTTATATGGCATACATGGGGTAAAAATCCAGAAATTTTCTCCTTACATTTGAAATTTCTGACTTGGCTGATTTCATTTAAAATGTAGCATGGGATGTTTGGTCTACAAAGTCTACCTGTACGGGTAATATGAATTAATTTTGGTTAGACTTTGTAGGGTTGGACGCTTAATCGTTATGAGCACACATACATGCTACATACATGCTCGCTCGCCCTTAATTTAAAAAAATCTATTCTATAAAACTTCAAATTAGTACACTTTTTGTAATTTATGACAAGGATAATTACGGTGAGATCGTAAAAGTCATATGGACGTAGTCATACTTTCACTTTCACTCCGTGCTGCTTTCACCCAAGGGAAAGTTATATGAGGTTTTTTAGACCAGAATGTTGAACTTAATAAGAGAAAGAAAGTAGAGAGAGAGATTCTAATGCGGATGCGGATGCGAGTGAGTATGGATGTGGTAAGCTGTAGCTGTAGCTAACTGTGTGTGGGTGTTCTTGGCTACTACTAGTTCTAGAAATATTTCTTAGAACCCTTTCCCCCACTGCACTGCACTTCTAGAAGTGAATTATGAAAACTTGGATTATTTCAAGTTATGCATATGGTGGGATATACGAAAGCCTTCCTTCCTTCTTTCTTTCTTTCTTTTCCTTCCCTTCCATGTCATACCATATCTTGTCTTCCAAGAAAAAAAAACTAGGAGCTGTAATTGGAAAGGAAAAGAATAATGGAGAGAGAATGTACCCGTGTGGTGCCTGTGCGTTTTTTTTCGGAGATGACGGGTAAAAAAGAGAGCTTACTATGTACATGTACACGTACATATGTATGTATGTACTTTCCTAGGTCTTAGTGGGTAGGCTAGAGTTCAAACCTGAGCTCAAGCTCACCGAGAAAAAAAAACGTTAATAATAAAGGCTATGCTTAAACTCAGAACTTCCTTCCTTCTTCTTTTTTTCCATGGTGAGTTTACCTTTCATCTGACAGAGTTTTGTGCATGAGAAAGAATCAAGGGAGAGAGAGAAAAAAAAAAGAGTTGAGAAAGATGACGAAATGAATGAATGAGTGAGTGAGTGAATGGAATGAATGAAAGAGCTTTTATTCTATCCCCTTCTCTTCTTCGTCTTCCTCTTATTTTTTACCATAGTACAGAAATGTTGAAGACATTTCGAAAAATTGTACATACAGTAAAGTTTCACTCTGGTAGAAGAAGAGAAAATCTATGGAGAAAGCATACATATGAAATTAACAAAATATTTTAAAAATTGCCCGTAACATATGTACGTATGTGGACTATGTACGTATTATTCTACCTTTCTTCTCAAATCATATTCATACAACTACAACTAAACCAAAAACCTACCTTTTTCTTCCTTTCTCCTTCCACTAAATACCTACCTTGCTCCCGGGCACAAAATATGTACATAAGAAGAGAGACTGACAATTGTCATCCAGGACGCGACGAGGACGACGACGAGTTGTGTAATGTCATATTATCCACGGTCGTTCTACATTTACTTATGACAGAGATACAGTGTCTCTATTATTTCAATCCTTTTCTTCTCAACATTTTGTATTACCTTTCTCTTGTATTTGTTTTTGTGTAACGTAACTACTTAGGCAGGCTAGGCAGAAAATACGAGTAGGAAATCTTCGTTTTGGAGCACTGCATTGCATTGTTCCACTCGATGTAGAAGAACCTTCATATTTCGACGTTGTATGTATTTTGTAATTTGGTGGCATGGTTTTGGTTTTCTTCATCTTTTCAAGACAGACGCGACAAGGGGGAGGGAAGATGGATTGAATGATCTAGAATATTTCTATTGTACTCTAAACTCAAAATCAATGCTCATGATTGTCACTTTGATCCCTCGTTGTGAAGAGAAGAAGACGGGGACGGTTGAGTTCCATGAAGACATGGATTGAAATTTGTTCAGAAATATAACGACAAATTATTTTGTCGACAAACAAAATCCTATGTATGTATTTTTTGTAGTCGAGGTTTTTGGTTACGGAATTTTTCTCAGAATTTTTACATCTTGTTAAGAGTAGGACGACCAAAACGACAACGAGTTGCACGTGTGCATAAGTAAGTGAGGATTTCCGTCAAAATGGAATGAGCGATAAGACAAAATAACACACATATTCCCGAATCGAATGGTTTTTTTGTTTAATGATAATAATTCTAGTTAATTACTACGTTACGTCTGCAGTCTGTAGAGCACGTTGAAGGTTTTTTGGTGGCGGGTGTGGTCTTGATGGAGTGAGCAGGTTGGTTGGTTAGGCTTTGGATCCTCGTTGTCGCTCTACGTATGTATTGAGGGTGAAAGTGGAGAAAGTAGACTTGGGCTTAATTATAGCCTTGTGTACAACTCTAGAAGAAATTGCCCTGACTTGCCTTGACAGGGGTTATGCCGGAAGTCCTGTGCCGATAAAAGGAAAACTTGGGGAAAATTGTATTGTACTAGGGAAATATCTTAGTTAGGCCAGGGCCACCCATGCAGTGCAGTACCCCGGCATGCATACAGTGCAGTTTGGATGGAGATTTCACTCAGCTGCATGCAGTAGAATAGAATAGGATTGAAATTTTTTTGAATTTCATTAGGGGCCAGCAGGACTCGGGAATGATGACACATTTTTTTTCTAATGTGTACGTACGTACGTACGGACATATCCCTCCACCAAAATCCTAAAACCAAGCCATAGTCATACTATGGTGGGTTTTGACTGAGTTAAGACGTTGGAAGGAGACAGAGAGACGGAATTTGTGAGGAAAAGTCATTACTTATGCATGGGAGAGATGTGTTAAGTTCGGTGAAGCGAGTCTCAAGAGAGGACTTGGAGGATACATACGTATATTTTCTGTCTAGAGAAAGTACCCGGGTAGTAGTTGTGCTTGAAATGCCCGTCGTCATGTCATATGTATGTATGTATGTCTCTGTCTCTTGTAGGATTTTGGGTGTGAAGGATGGACAAGAGAGTGAAAGTTGGACGACGGACGTCGTCAAAGATCACCGGGCTCATATCGTACATAATAACCAATGAAGATAGGGAGAGAGGATTTAATGGTAGGAAGTGAGGTAGTAGCTGTACGTAGTACTGTAGGTTTTGGTTGGTAAGGTCTTCACTTCTCCTCCGCATATATTGAATGAGTGAAATCCGCTCAAAGTCACGGGGACAAAGATAATGTCACATAAACTTCTTTATAGCTGTAATCTATGTGCAAGTTTTGTGCCTTTGATGCGTTTTAGTGGTGCAATCGCCCTCCGCTTGCATTACATTGCATTGTAACCGTATGGGGACTTTTTGGATGTTTCAAAAGTTATAACTTTCCCAACGCCCAAGCCCAAGCCTTAGAACCCAGAACAGTTTCCAGTTATGACATTATGCGTAAAATCTAATATGTGTGCATGGACCTGGGTTTGGGCTGTTGCCTTTTCATGTCATACATGTGGTGCCTTTGCCTTTGCCTCTACATTGTATGTATGTATAAATTCAATGTTATATTTCCTATTCCTATGGTTGTGGCCACATACTTTGTGCACGTAAATTGTTGCACAACTTTATTCATAGTAACAATTGTTTGACTTTTACTGGTTTTCATTTGTGAACCATAAAGATCAGTGGCACAGAGAATATTACTACTCTCAAGAGTTATGTCACAGTCACAAGACTATGTTCGCTGTATGTTCTTATTAGTCTTTTCCTTCAACGAATTGGATCCATGGCATGGGCATGGCATTGCTCAAAATGTTATTAGGAATAGGAATTGGTATGGTATTAATATTGCTACCGCTACCGCTTCCATACCATCCTTACTAATAAGTTTTTTCGAAGTTTGACTTTTTTTCTTTGTGGTATTGTGTCAAAAGAAGTGTGTACATGGATTTGGACTCTGGGTGAAACTAAATAAAAAAATATAAACTTACGGGAAGAAAAGATAAGGAGCTTATATTATGTTATATTCTTCAAAAAAAACTTTTCTGAGGTGTAAAATCTCCGGTTCCTAACTTCTTTATTCAGAGTAAGCAAGGAAATAAGTATGTATTACGACGTATATTTTGAATGGTAGTATTTGTATTTGTATGTAGTCCATGGGCTTTTTGTAAGTAACAACAACTAAGACTAACTTGTGCACAAAAACCCCCGCGTACAACAATGAAAATTTTTATGAAACCTCATTTTATTTGGATTTTGTCAGTCTAGCGTTAAATACTTGTTTTGTTGGAAGGAACGAGTGAGTTGAAACGAAGGAAATCTGTAGAGTCTTTGGCCTTCACAAGGTAAATATCTTTATACCACGTTACAATTCGTGCTTGTCGACTGACTGAGAAGTCACCTCGTTTTTATCATTGTAACCTAGAAATATCAATCGAAATCGTTACCTCGTGAGTCTTAGACGTACTGCCTCAGGTATTTGAAGGTAAATCCTGAGCTTTTCAACGCATTTAACTCACCTTCTACCTCATTCCCTTTCTTCATCCCCAAAAACGAGAATGAAACCTGACTTATTTCAATTGCCTTGGCTCTGAGACTCTTTTTCTGAAGAAGAGAGAATCATGAGGTCTCACTCTGACAATGAACGATGAATCGGGGATTAGAGGAAGATGAGAGTGGAGGGGCAACAAAAGGAAGAAAAAGGGTTTAAGGGAAGTCAGGAATTTAATCAACTTCAGTTTAGGCAATGGCAGTACCAGCACCAGTAGCACTAGCCCATCCAGTCACCAAGTCAGTCTTGTGTCCTATGATAATGGAATTCAAGTGTGTGTGTGTGAAAGGTGGTGGATTGGATTTCGTCCTCTATGCATGCAAGCAAGCATGCATGCATGCATGTGTGATTTCCAGCGAAAAAAAAATAAGAAAGAAAAGAAAAGAAAAGAAAGAACCGAAAATTTCATTATTTAGGTGAAACGCCATTTTTTTCTCTCTTCTCTTTCGCATCTCCTCTTTGAACCATTTTCAATTCCAATTGTTAAGAATTTTCTTCTCTTTTAATGATCTCTCCTCAGCCGTAGTAGAATTCAGGTCTTCTGGTCGGTGGACCTGAGAATATATTATCTAACCCATTTTTGTGTACAATGAATATATTTTTTCAATTCGCACGAATTCCTCTAGAAAAATAATTTAGAGTTGGAGGCAGACAGGCAGGCAAGCACGACTTGAGTGAGTGCTTGCTTTACTCAACTAGTTTTATTTAGATCTGACTGACATACTGTAAAGCTACGTACGCGTCCGGCCATGCATTCACTATAATCCTTACTAACGGCTATTACTATTATTATTATTATTATTATTACCTAAGAGTGTATGATTACTCCAAAGATTACGCTACGCAGAGAGAGGAAAATTTTGGAACCAGATCTTGCCAAGAGATCTTGAGATGATATCCTTCTTATATTGGGTTACGTACGTTAACGTTACACTCCAATATTGCCTACCATCCAGTTCCTTTCCTACAGGCACTACATCATATTTTTTTTAAGATGAAGATGGGCTTTGAAAATTGCCAGGTATGATTATCGCATCCAGACTGATTATGATGAAGTGGATAGACTTGGTTAAGTGCGGTTTGGCCGGCTAAAAAAAATATAATGTTGGACTGGACTTGGACTTGGACTTGGACTGTGTAGTCAGTCCAGTCTAATACTACTCATCTAATGTAACAAGTATGTCTAGTCGTGCACAGCTGGGTGCTTGCTGCGGTTGGAATGGATCACGTGATATCATTGCCTTTGCCATTATAATGGTATATAGATTTGAACAACGGACAGGTCATCTTGATTGCGGTCATTGAATTTGTGAATTTTTGTTACTAAATTTCCTTTTGACTTGACTTTGTATTATTGTACGACCGGCGTGGCCTGGCCTGGCCTGGCCATGGCTAGATTATTTGAGTGATAGGATTGTGTAGGGGAGGGATGGAAAATAATAATTGCAGAAGATCAGTTAGGGTTTGTCCTGTCCTGTCCATTGATAATGAATAAATGGACTCACTCAACCATCCCAATGTTCTAGCTTAGCTTTAAAACCAATCCTGTCCTGTACTTGTACGCACATACAGTAATTTCATGCAAAGCAAAAGGTTAGTCAGACAGACCTGACTGACTTTTACTGTACTGTGCTGTGGAGCTGTGTTGTGTCATATATCAAATATCAATGGATATATTCTTCATTATTCCTCAGGCAGGGTGTCCAAATTGAACTCCAATGGTAATAGTGATGAGGGCAAACAATGCTCACCCCGTTGTATATGCAATGTATGTATATTTTAGAATACAATACAAATAACCGACATTAGATTACAATTTTACAATAGTGGACCACTTGCATTAAAAACACTAATGATTCCGACAGACCCAGACCAAGACCGAGTTGATGATCCAACAATTGTATTCATTCTTCATATACGTATGTATGTATACGTACGCGTACACATAGTTCCGCACACCTAATAGGTATTTT
>JAQGCB010002403.1:0-11607 GCA_034698835.1 Protaphorura tricampata | reverse complement strand
CAAGTTCAATCTACGCCCAGAACAGATGGTGAGTTTTAAAAATATGTTCAATATTTAAAAAATAAGGGCATTATTTGGTACTCGCAGTAAAGAATTGCTAAAAATTGCAGCATATTTCTTGTGGAGGAGGTAAATAGACATCACCCATTTGACCTGTCTTCTAATTTGCCTAGTCAAGAGTGGGAAAAGCCTTTAGGAACAAAACCCACGCTATTTCTAAAACATTAGCCACAAATTTTCAGCTTTTGCGATTGCATCTAATTAAAATTTTGTACGTGCAAGTGTAAGGTCATTATACTCTGTGCGTCTCTGAATAAGTGAAATCTTGGGACACAAAATACACACTTACAACTTACAGGACAGAAATCCATTTCTAAAATTTGCTAACGGGAAAGATACAAGACTCGGTCGGTCGGTCTTGGTCTAGTCTGTTGCCAATAATCGAATAAATTCATGTACTACTCTTCAGCCCCAAACTTTCACCATGTAGTTTAGTTTAGAAGTGTATAGTTTACAGAACGCACATTTAGAGACTACATAGGCTGGAAATGTCCCAAAAGTTGTGGGACTATTGTGAAACAAATTAGACCAGCCAAATTAATACTTTGTCTCACACACAAAACTAACCCTAAGCAAACTGGATCGAACTGGTTCACGTTGCGTTCGTTCAAGAGAGGAGTTCTCTGCTCCGCTCCGGTTTCTTGGGTGCCTTGCCTGCCTTTTCCCTTCAGATAGAATCAAGTGTCTGGTTTGTCTACTCTAATATCGCTTTGGGTTTTCAACATTGAGGTTTTTGGCTTCCAGTTCCAGATAGCACAGTTTAGTTGTAGAGAACTTGGCTGTCACGATATTAGATTTTCCAGTGCGGTCGATGTCATGTAAGTTGTATCCGTACTGTACTGTACTGTAGAGGGTGGTTCATATTATTTTACACTTACAGTGGAATCTCTATATATCAACCTCCCCTATATCGTACACCTCCCTATACCGACCAGAATGTCAGGAACGCAAGAACTCCCCTTGCATTCACTTCTTTGTTATACCACTTTCTGTATATTAAACTTTCTCTTTATTGGACACATTTCGGTGCACTTTTCGAGTTCGGTATATAGAGAGTCTACTGTACCTTTTTGACTTAGATATCCCAATGTAGTAGGTAAAATTTCTGAACCACCTTGTAAGTAATACAAAGTGTAACACAGGCAGGATGTAATAAGAGAAAGTAGAAGTTTAACTTTTGCTGTATAGGAAGAGAAAGTACTGTAGGAGGGCTATGACATGACACATTAGAATTTGAAAGGAATTTTATCAATTTCAATGAAGCCTGAACACCACAAAACTTGGCTAGAACGACTGGGTCGACTGGGACTGGCAGCCGTGGAGTAAAAGTGATTCCAAAATTTCCTCAATTTTGTTTGAAACAAGTTGGGGAGAAAATGAGGGACGGACTGGTTTTGTTCCATAAAAGACTCATCAATGTCAAACTTAGAAACAAAGACTAATTGAATGTTTCTGAGAAAAAGAGCAAGTTGCTTACACACTCACACACTTAGGACTTAGGCTTTCATTTCATTTTATACCGCAGTAGTGGCAGAGCAATATATTCAGAGTCGTGCTCATAAGTGCATAACATGGGTTTATGAAAAAAGTTTTAAATAAAGTGTGTTCTGCGTTCTGGCCTGGCTCAAACACTTTACGACCACGACCATGCAGGCAGGCAGGGTGTATTGAGAATCTCAAAACTCATCTCTTCCTTAATCCTCCAAATCCGAGCAATAAAGCCAGGGCTGAAATGAAGAAAATTACATTTGCATTTGCATTCTTATTTTGTTAACTTTGTCAACAAATTTTCATTTTAGCGCTGAGCTTTCAATTTATTTCATGCACAGTACAGTAACAGTACAGTAAGCCGTAGAATTGATTATTTTGTGGTATCAAATAATCACCAAAATTAAACAAAGAAAATGGCTCAGCTTTCAATTTAAATTCGACACGTTGGCAATATAGAACGAGCTGTTCCATAAATTGGATTTTCTAAAATAAATCAACAATTTAACTACGTTATTTCGGGAGTTATGAGATCTTCTTAGCACGGAAACCGTATAAAATGCTAACAAGGCGTTTTTAAGCACAAAAAATATTGTAATATCGTCATATACTTGCAAAGGTAGCGATAGGGTGTAGAAAATCCAAATATGACCACACCACAAACCCATCAAATAAATGTGGTCGGTCCTGTGTAAATTTACCAATCGTACATATGCATTCAGCTCGATAGAGAATTCTCATATTTAATTTGAATATTTCATTTCTCTATTTCTCACCAACTCAACTATCCCTCTTTTTATTTACTCAAGGTTCAAATGGTAAACTTCCAACGAGTGACTCCGTGTACACAATATTGATTCGTATCCCAGGAGAAAAAGAAGGAAAGAATGCATCCATCCGTATGATACAAGAACCTGGGCCATTACCCCCTCTACCGGTCCATCCAAAAGCTAAACTAGCGTCCTCTACAGGGTCAGACTATGTATTCCAAAGGGATCGAACGTCTGGTGATCCACCGCCCGTAGGTTCAGCTGCAAGTCGACGACAATCCGCTGCTCTTCCACCCCTCAATGCCCGTGTCATTCCAAAACCATTGACCTCAAAAGGGTCAACCGGTACATTGTCCTCAACGAATGTTCCACTTCAACCCAAAAAGAAGAAAAAGAAGAATCAAGAGAAAAAACAAGAGAAAAAAGCAGCTAAGACTTTGTCTGCTATTCTTCTCACATTTATTCTGACTTGGACACCTTACAATATTCTTGTATTATTGAGGACAGTCTTGTCTCAACAGGATGCTATTCCAGACACATTATGGGACATTTGTTATTATCTATGTTACATCAATTCCACCATCAATCCAATGTGTTATGCCCTTTGTAATGCGTCCTTTCGTAGAACTTATGTCAGAATATTAACTTGTAAATGGGATAATTCCAAGAGACAGGGTGTGAATCGTGGGTACTACAATTAAATTACTCGCGTTGCGTCGCATTCGAGTCAGACTTTGCATTTAAATCTTTCCCGCCCATGAAACCCCAACGAAATGACTTTAAAAATTAAGGTCGTAAATTAAGTACCAAAGTACACAATATTATTGTCATTATGTGTATTGGTGTCTCTTGTAAAAAAAAATTGTATTCGTGTATAATTTCGAAATTGCATACATAGATTATATCTCAAGACTCAATTCGAAAATCTGATTGTCGATATTTGGAGCGGAGTGACAGGATATGTAATTACCTATGTATTAAGAATCTAATTAAAAACAGGCCCGCGAATCTAGGCTTTCGAGACTCGAGTTTCGACCGAACCCGCGCGGCCATTATCTTCTAATTGACTGGGAAGCCATCTAGGCTACAGTTATAAGTGGCTGACTGATTTTGAGCATCGATCCGGCATTACATACATACATACATACGCATCACACTAATTAAATTGACCGAGCTTTTATGCCCCATTTTAGTAGGCAACTTGTTAAGAAACATATTGAATTGAATGAAAAGCACAGCACAACTTGCATGCAAGCGTGCAAGCCAAAGGAAATTGATTAAAAGGTACATAAGTTGTTAGAAAATCCAATAACACACATACACTCAAGTACAATGTTTACAATGATCGGCTCCTCCGCTACTCCGTTAAACAGAAAATTCGATTTACGTACGTACTCCCTCCGAAAATCAAGACGGATTACTCAAGTTTAATTAATTCGATTAAATTTTCGATAGTCTGTAACAGTATTTGTATTAATTAAACGATACGGGTGCATAGAAGCATAGCAGACACAGCAGTAAAATTCTGCTCATAAGATGTACATGTGTAAATATACAAAACAATGAATTAATGCCCGTCTGAGGGTTTAGTGCCAACGTTAAATGGCTTAAAAGTATTAGTTATTATTAGGCAGGGAGCGAAAGAAATTTATTATGTGCTCAGAACCTAAACGTTGTGTTGTATTTGGTACGTAATTTGTACATAATAAAAACACATAAATTACATATTTGTAGATAAATCGATATAAATATACTAGAAGGTAAAACAAATATGCGCAAGTGCGCGTGTGGTCGCGGTCGGCGGTCGGACAGACAGGAAAATAATGGCGTCTTCGTCTTACGTGGCGTGTGCTGCTGTATAAAGTCGCCACATTATTTTTGATGGCGAATGTCGCCAAAATTCTAAGTAAAATATTTATAAGGCATGTAGGTACAACGGGACAAGTACAACGTACAACGGGACACCCAGGAGAAAAAATGCACAAACATTTGAGGTGTTAGGTAGAATTATAAATGTGCAACAATATTTCGTGCCATGCAAGAAATAATGACGAAGGGTGTTAATTTATGGACTAAAGCTAAGTTGAAAGTGTGATAAATGTGGTGTGTACGTACGTATAGAAAATTCAACAATTTACGTTTTAGATAATGACTTGCTTTTTTGAGGAAATATTGCATAATATGTAATTTTTAAATTGAAAATCATATAAATGTGCTCAAAAAGAGTTGTGCGTAATTCGATATATTGTATAACAAAATTTATTAACAATTGCAATTACTTTAAAGTTCTGACTTTTAACGACGACGTCTCTCTATTATTGTTCCATTTTATTGAGGCTATTTCGAGCTGACATTTTCGTTAGTCAATATTTTTAGGTTCAATACAATTTTACTAATGAATTAAATGTTTTGATGGTTTAAGTAAGGCAGGTGCGGTGATTTCTGTGCATGTTTATTCGTATTTTGTAAAACTTCCATTGCATCTTGCAACTAATTCGCTATTCCTTTCCCATTCCTATGTTTTCTCTGAGAGGTTAATTGTTCAATTCCAATTTCGCTCATCTCAGTGTTATTTTTTCAAAGAAATCCGCAAACAATTGAATGATTTGCAAATTGATTTGTAAAATGGGACGAAGGTTGGGATGTGATGTTTGAAATGTTTGTTTAACATAAAAGAGCGGAGCGGTATGGCATAACGCATAACCGAGATTGAAAAACAGTGGAATTGAGTGAAGTTTATTTTCCCATCAAAGTACCGCAGCCGAGCCGACGCGCCGTGCGTGCCAAATAAATTGGAAAAGAGAAAATCAGAGTCAGTCAATGCAGTCGGGCGGCTCGACTGGATTGAATCTTCCCCAGTCAGTTCAATTTGAGAGTAAAAGGGTTAATAATTGGTTTACCTTTCTATATTATGATAGGAAATAGGTGAAGAGTTCTTCACTTCATTCATTCTTTTCAGAGTTGCTGCGAATGCCGAATGCCGAGTGCGAAGTGGGAACTCAAAAGCCTCTCTGAATTCTTTTCTCCATCAAAAAGACTCCACACTCAGCCACCACTCCTCATAATTGTCTCATTTCATTTCATTCAAATCTAGGAAATTGCGTGTCTTTGTCTCTGTTCTCTCTTTCTCTCTCTCTAACCTTCCATTAGGGTAATAATGTTAAGGATTTATTAATTTTATGAGAGTAGTTCGTAACGTACATGTAAATTTTGGGATGTAGGAATTCATGCATGCATGTGTGCACACGCAGAAATTGTACTACAAGGAAATCACTTTGACCTGTAAAGAAATAAAATAAAGTTGAATCAAAAACTGTTCGAAAAAGTTACAACGTACTTAAAGTGCAAGTGTCACAGTTTTACCTTCACAATTGGTTTCTGGTCAAAATCCTCTGATTTATACCGTACACTGAAGGTAGTTTCCTTGTTATGTCACCTCACAATATATGTAAGCAATTCTGACGATTCGAGCAAAAATATTGTATTGCACTGAAATGTTAGTACCGAAGCGGAACAAGAATTTTTTTTCTTTCTTCTTTTGGTCCTTTTTTTTTCCTTTTTGTCAATTTTTTCTCCTCCAAAGCCCAAGATGAAAGAAAAAAGTCATTCAGAGTCAGAAATTCCATTTCTTTTTTTCCTTTCTTTCTCCCTGTGAGAACTTTCTCCAGCTGTATGCGACCATAAGCACATGCATGCATGCATGGACAAGACGGCATGGCTTGGCAGGTCCCTGAAAGGTTTTTTTTTCTCTTTTTTAAATTATGCTCCATGACTTGGAATAATGGCACCCAATTTAAATATATTTTTGACTCACATTACCATGCAGACGAAATGCATACCAGCAAAGTCTCAAGTCTGTCACCACACTAGACAGACATTCTTCTCTCTCTCTCTGTTGTGGTATATTGGAGTTGAGTGGAGGCTAACCGTTATTTATTAAAGGCTATTTCCCAGACCAGCAAGCCCAAGGAAAGTTCACTTTCACCATCCATCTCTGCTTTGGGTAGGGAAAAACTGCAAGAGAAAGTTAATGGAAAATTTACTTTACAATTTTGGTCCAAATTTTACCTCCACCTTCAGAAATCCATCAAATTATAAAATCCAACAAATCCATACGTAATTTCACTCGGTAATAATAATTGGTATTTTTTATTCAGTACATTAAAAATTATTTGTAATTATTGCTTTTTCCTCTCTTTTTTTGTAACTATGTATGTATGTATATGTGACGAGTTTGATTGACTATTAAAATATTAATTAATAAACATATTGTATTTGTATAGTAATTGTATTTATATGGTAATTATTGTTGTGCATGGTCAATGGTCAATGGTCAGGTCAATTTTTGATGACCGTCCGTGACCAAGGAAAACCCTCATCCGTCGTCAGACAATCCAACTTGTAAGTACATGTACATACCGAAATATATTATTAACTAGCTACTAATTTATAAATTAAGAACACTGTACTGATGTGAAGGACGAATTTAAGGTTAAAATTAAATTAAAACGTAGTTGTGTACTGACTGTACTAGTTATTTCAGTTTCTAGAGAATTAAAATTTTAACAAAGGTCAAGGGTCAAATGTTTACATAGGCACTGACTCAACTCTGTACATACTGTACATAAGTAAATATACGTACTAATTAATTAATTAAGTAGATAATATATAAGTTGTATAATCACCAGAAGTTAAGGTCAATACTATGTGTTTGCTCAAAAACAACAAAAAAAAATTCTGGGAGATGATGATGATGAGCGGGCAGGAACTGCTTTCATTGTTCTAAATAAATGTTTTGTACTCCAAAATGTGATTCCGTTGTTCCTTGTCCATCAATTACATTACAATGGTGTGTGCGTGAATAATTTATTTTATTTTAACACTTCACTCTTCACTCTTGACATGACAGGGGGTGAAGGAGTGATTGTAATGGTGGATGATGTTGATGACGTCGTTGAACAAGAGTCTTGGTGGTGACCGTGGTGGTGGTTGTGACTATGAGCTCCTCCGATTCCTAATGAAGATCGACTAGATGATGAGCGTACGTCATTTGGTGAAATCAGTCCAATAGACATTCCACCTTTTGTAGTCGTTGTTCCACTCAAACCCGCTGCAATACAAAATATACGCAAAAATTAGTAAAAGTTTACAAGATAAACGTTTGTCTTAATTTTTCTAATGCTATGAACCGAGTTCGGAAGAAAATCTGTCAAATTTTGAAGGAGACAGTCGAGTTTTCAAGCAGAAAGTCGAATTTTCGAGGAGAAAGTCGAATCTTCAAGGAGAAAGTCGAATTTTCAAACAGAAAGTCGAATCTTCAAGGAGAAAGTCGAATTTTCAAGCAGAAAGTCGAATCTTCAAGGAGAAAGTCAAATTTTCGAGGAGAAATTCGAATTTGCAAAGCGAAAGTCGAATTTTCAAGGAGAAAGTCGAATTTTCAAAGCGAAAGTCGAATTTTCAAGGAGATTATAGAATTTTGAAGGAGAAAATCGAATTTCAAGCAGAAAGTCGAATTTTCAAGGAGAAAGTCGAATTTTCAAGCAGAAAGCCTAACTTTCGAGGACAAAGTCTTCACAAAACCGCAACCCAGAGAAAATCACGACTGGTAAGAATTTATTCTTCCACACAGTAATCCGATACGATGCCACAAATAATCCAAGTCTATCCTGAGAATTGTATCACCGAATTAATCATTCCCTACACAAATTACCTGAACTGAAGGAACTAAATTGAGTGGAAATTTAGGACTGATTTAAATTAATTTCAATTTCAAAATCATTTCATCTATTTCATCTAAGTTCGCGTGGAGTCACAGATTGAGAAAAAAGAGGAAAATCTGCTTACATATATATTGCTTTGCTTGCATGGATTATGGATTTATTTCAATCCCAACCCATTGTGAAAATTACCATGTTTCACCGTATGGGGTGACGCAAAATTAAACGTCAAGGTTTGAAAATCAAAATTTATTTCCACAATGGGGAGTATTTGGACAGACTAATCCTACGTATACGATCGAGTACCTGGGGGAAAGGTAATGATCATCCTGTAAATCCTCTGTGAGAGTTTAAGTCAAGTCATGAGTCTCACCTCACCTCAGAAGACTCTAAAAACCACAAAAGCACTGGACTATTCCGATTCTCCATTCCAACTTTTCAAAGTGGTAACGTACGTACGTATGTACGTATTTTCAACTATATACTCTACGCAGATAAACCTAAACCACAAAAGTTAAACCCCTTACCCTACCTTATCTACCATCTCATTAAAAAAGCTTCCGGCATTCACAAAATCCCAAATAAATTAAAATCTTGAGCTCTTTTCTTCTGCGTACAAAATACAAGTAGTCTAATAAAACATTCCTAGCAATCCTAGCAAAGCAAAACACAATTTAATATAGAAACGGAATGCGCGAACAGTAAGAGCGTGGGGTGAGGAGTGCAGGGCAGACTTTCTCGACTTTCTCCTCAAATTCAAATTGAATACACCCGCACCCACCATCCGCATCCATCTGACTGACTTTCTCCGGCCAGAGTAAACAAAACTTGATTACAAACTACAAATAAGAACCTGACTTCCTAGAATTCTCTACGAAACCTTAAACAACAACAACAGTAAGACGTAGTCCTAAAATAACTTTCCAAGAGCTTAGACAAAACCCAAAGCTTGATTTAATATGACAAGGGAAGGAAGACTTTCTCCAAAATTATTCTACTTCCAAGAAGAAGCCAATTTTCTGTTCATTTATTTAAATTCCTAATATACTTTGATTAATTTGGTCAGTTCATCCGTAGAAAACTAGATACGCAGATACTGACACAAAATAGAAAACAGGTAACGTTAAAATTATTCATGCACAAATCCTGACAAACATTACCAACTCAAAATTTCCCTTTTAAACCTCCTCCATTTCCGACAGATCCTTAAGTACTTAATAACAAAACAGAGTGCTAATCAAAGAGCATTTCTCGACGTAGAGCCAGATGGTGCGACTAAGACTGAGACTAAGGCTTCGACTACGACTCGACTCAAGACAGCTGAAGGAATGACGCCATTTCACTTTTGTTGCAAGAGCTCAACAAAAGCTAAAGCTGCTACTATCTTACACCTCTCTCATCATCCTGCGCGTCGACAGTCGACACTTCTTTGAATTATTAAAAACTTAATCAGTTAATTACCAGAGGCAGAAGCAAACAAGGCGGCAAAGTTTGGTGGGAGGAGTCCATTGTTGAGCGGAAGCATGGACGCCCCTTCTTTTTGGTCATCTCCACCGTCAGAGCTCCCTGTCTCACTATCATCATCCTACAATACAAAAAAAAAAGGACAAAAGCAATCAAATATCTTTTAGTGTCACATGTCAGCCAAACATCTCACAATTTGTGACGACTTTGGCTTGGCTACGTCGCGTCGTCTATAAAACATAAAATGACAGTCGTCGTCAGTCGTCGTCCTGCCACGTAACATAACATACGGGAGCAGAAACTAGAAACCAGAGACGAGATCCATGATGCATTTTATTTTTATAGACGCTTAGACGCCTTACGGCAATCAAGTCTTCATTTTGTTTCCCATTTTATTTAACATTTTTTTTTCTATTCCCACCGTAAAAATTTAACACACTGTCCTGTCACTCAAAAAACCTTTGACATATAAACAGACAAGACACAGCAGTTGACTTCCACCCATAAACGTAAATGGCAACAAACATAACATAACATAACATTACTTAGATGACTTAGATCTCATTCAGATAAAATGAAACGAGAGTCGTATTCGTATCACAGTACTGTATTTATATTTTCCTTTGGCGTCTTACACGTACAGCACAGGGTAGAACCTATTTATTCCATCCTGTTTCAAATAGTTCCTTGTAATTATCTCATAACCACCCTGTTGAAAATACACAAGTGGGACCTCGCACCGGGCTACTATTGACATAAATGAGATTCGGGTGCTTTTTTTTCAACTCCGCGTCCGCACCGTCCAGGAATTGTGACAGTCCGACTTGCACCGACTGACTTTATCTACAACATCAACATTGCACTTCATCTCCGTCACCATCACTTTCCAGGCATTTTTTTTTCACCAGGAATTCTACTGTTGCTTTTTCCTCCTGTCCAACAAAGCGTAATCAGAGTTCAGAGAGTAGAGTAGAGTCAAGGAAGTCAGAGCTCTTTTGTAATGTCCTACATTCTGTCTGCATGTCCATTTATCCCAGACTCTGACTCTGACTCCGGTACATGCACCACTTTCCCTTTATGGTCAAGTGAGTAAAAAATATCACCGGAAATAATACTCTCGTCCTTTTCCCCACAAACCCCGGGAGATTAAGTCAAGAATCTTTTCATCAGAGAAAAAATCTTAAGGAAAAAAAGCAAAAGAATTCTAAGATCCCAATGCAGTGAATGCAATTGAGTCAATTCTGAAAAATCGGACAGGAAACAGAAATACTTTTTCACGTTCATTCGCATTGTATGGATAGGATGCGAGATGCGAGTTGGAATCGAACCGGTGTCTACCTTTCACTGAATCCTAACTCTGTCAATCAGGCTGACATCGACATATATCACCAATTTTTTAATTTTATGCAAAAAAAGGTGGTAGACATAATTTACAAAATAAAACATAGCTAAAATCTCATTTACAATTTATACGGCCCTATTCGGCTAAATTTCTCAAACGCAAACAAAAATTAGTGCTGGAAAATTAAGGCCGGGCCTAGTGCTACAGCGTAGATTCCTTCAACACTTTTACATCTCTAAGACGTACACGTAGTAAAGTAAAAATGACGTATATAAAAAAACAAACAGGGCTTAATGAAGCATAAAACTGAGGATTCCATAAGAATAAAGAATTCCAAAAATTCTGATGAGCCAGCAGAGCAGAGCAAAACTCAACAGAAAAATTCTTTACACATACTACACAAGTGTTCATTCATTCTTCCTTCCTTCCGTATACGTACGTCCTAAAATTCAAAGCAATAATAGTTGATTAGGGAACTCCAACCACCTCATTCAAAAAAAATATGTCTAGCATGGCAAAAATCTAAGCATCATGAGTTCCCGGCCGCGTTTGTACCGTGTTCCTTCTATAAAGAGCAACTTTATTTTTATTACAATCATAAAAAGGCTATAGATGAAGTCAAGTTGAACTCATACAATGTTTTATGTTTCAGGATACGTCCACGTATCTGAAAACTGGAAACGTTTCAGCCCAAACAACATTGGAAATCTTTTTGATCAAAAGCATTCACTTCAAATCTAAAAAAAAACTCAAATATTTCTGCATT